>ML294197.1:5149-37953 GCA_005239495.1 Nicotiana undulata
GATTTAGGAATATCCCTCCCCCATCCCCCATTTCCCCCCCCCCCCCCCCCACCAGAGTTAAGATCTTACTCTACTCAATCTTATATGCAATCTAGAATTCCTTCTTCCGAGTTCAATCCTAGATTCGTAGATAGTATTCAATTCGTCACGACCCAAATCCTAACCTATACGTAAACATTTAGAATTTTAATTTCCATATCGAGCTATCAAAACACACAACTGTAGAATCAAGATAAAAATATAACCTTTAATATTTATCCAGATATAGAAAAGAGGGAAAGTAGGAAAAAAGATAGTTGAGAAATGAGCAAACCTGATGGTTGCCACACTTTTTACACTCAAAGCAAGGGACATAGGTAACTGTCGCGTCCCCCTTTTTTCTATCGCACGGGTTAGGTACGGAGAGATCAGGTTTATGACATTCTGTAAAACTCCTTAAAGGAAAAAGGGTTTAAGGAAGAGTCTCCATCTAATGCTTTTATGGTGCGTTAGGGCACCTAGAGTTGATAACTCATAAACTAGCTTGCATTACCAGAGATCGGGTAAGGGCTTGAAATTATCCCAAGGGGAAGGTGTTAGGCACCCCTCAAGATCCACAACTGTGGGTCCCATCCAAGAAATTTTGTGACTTTGGACGATGAACAAGTAGCAAGCAAGGTTCATATAAGAGGGGATTTCAAACAGGTGTGACAATCTTTAAAGGTTTAGAGAAAAACATTAGAATAACATTTGAAAAGAAAATGTCCTAGGTTTAAAGTAATACGGATCACATCAATGCAATACCCGATATGTCACGCCTCGAAGAGGGGCTACACGTGGTATTAGCGCACCGGTCATCATATTCACATTCTACCCTTCCCACCCCATAAAGGTTATTTAGAGCGCGTGTGTTGGTCACGAATGCTTATTGCGTGCTATTACCCGTCCCATTCTATCAGTCTTGGAGGGTGTTTAATACTACTATTCCTACAAGGAGAGTACTAGGCTGACCCCTAGGTTTAAAAAATAAACTCTAAGTGACATACAATAACAGTTAAGACTACATATAGAAAAAAGCAAATATGGGCTCATAAATCCCTCCATAGGTTGTACACGTAAATAGCACGACTCAAGCACATAAAGGAGTCTCGAGTTTCAGAACTTAAGGCAGGATTTCAGGTGTGAATACAACATTAAGACAACAGGATTAAAGAGTTGCAGAAGAAGTATATGTCCAGTTTTAGACCATTGTAGTTAACAAGCGATGTGCAAAAAGTTTCTGATTTATATTGGGGTCCTAGAGTTTGACTAGGCGTCTGAAATATTCTAGATACTGTTTTAATAGACATACAAAATGCACTTCCTTAGGTTTATCTCTAGTGAACAGGTGATTATGTAAGTATGATGGATTCAAGTCCTACAGGCATGGTATCTAAAATGCACGCATAATGTAGGCAGACCTAAACATGCTTTACTGAATACACAAACATTTACAGAAATCAGAAATCATTATTTTAACGATATTTTACTTATTAACCAATACATATAGAAACGTGATACAAGTTGCTGATCTTATTCTCGTGAATTCTAAATGTTCTTAGCGGTATTCTTAGTACAGTGCTTGAATATAGGCATGCTGAGAGTAAATTCCTAAGATAACAGGATATCTAATGCAAATATTGATAATTGATTATTATTACGAACCTAAAACGGGATTTTATATGCAATAGTTATGTATATGCAGAGGCAGTGTCATTGTGGCAACCATTTCTTATAGTTATTTAACTAGAACTGGATTTCTAAGCGGGACAGTAATTGTAACAGCCTATTATTGGTAGTTAACATGATTTGCTAAGTGATCATGAGTGTGATGAGATGCTGAAGTAAAGAAACCTAAAACATGATTTACTAATGCATGGCAAATATGTCCTAAACAGGATTTCTATTGCGCACATAGGTGAAGTAAATCCTAAACATGTTTTCTACCCGGATTTATACTAAACATGCATAATCCCACCCTTTTCACTATCCAGCCCCGGAGTTAGTTTACAAATAATTATTACAGGCTGGCATAGCATAAATTACACAACTGAATAAGAAAATCAAGAAGCTATACTATAGAGAGCCTAACAGTAGGCCTAAGTACCAGATCCACTTGCCATATACCATGATCCTCAACCCAAGTGTGTCATAGTCTCTAAGGACCTCAGAAGATCCTGGACAGTGCTTCACACCCAGGTACCCTAGCCAAGGATGAATAAGTGCAGTGTAGAGTGTCGGCCTTGTGTGTCAAAGTTCAATGGGTACTCAAGGTACCCAAGGCAATGCTCATACGAAGGGGGCTGAACCTAAAGTCTAAGAGTAGTGGGAAATGCTCATAGTTTAAAAGAGTTGAGTTTGAAAAGAGAGTAGTTTTGAAACAACAGTTTTGAGAATAGCTTCAGAAAAAGTAATAAAGGATTTTGGTAAAAAAAAAATAGTTTATCAAAGAGAGAAGCCATACAATCACAACCAGTACAGGGAGCTCATGAAAGAGCACACACAACAGGGGCAAGGAGTTGGGGACAAATGACTTTGATATCAGCATTAGATCCAAGTTACAGGTTCTCATAGTTATCACATAGTAGTCATATAGTTGTCACACAATTGTCACAAAACATCATAGATTAATAGAGGCAAGATTGTATAGCATTCAAGTGTTAATAGAGGCAAGTTCATAACATATGGAGTTAAACATGAATGAAAGCATGTAACAATAGTCAGGTCAAGGTAAGAAACATTAGCCTATAAACAAATGAACATGCCAGAGTCACAGAATGAACATGAGGCATATCAGACTTAAGAGAAAGAGATGGATAAGAATATGTAGACACAATTACAAGGAAACACATGGAAGCAGGATACATATTCAGACTTAACAAAAGCGAAAGACATGATGGGGTTAAGCTAATTACGTGGTAGGCAGTAGAACCACATGATAAAACACATAAGGAATAGTAAGTAAATAAACAAGAACTGGAGCATATTGTATAGAGATACTATAAAACTAACTTAGAGACATACCGGTCGAATAGTAAGGAATAGCAAAATGCAAAGAGATAGAGAAGCAATAGTAGTATGCATAATGAGAGAGCAGCAGAGGACAATAGTGTCAGAATGAGAGAGCATCAGTAGGACAGTAGTATGTAGAATGGGAGATTACTCAGTCTTGGCTTTAAGCCGACTGAGTAGTCAGTAATAGATGTAAAGATCAAGAAGAGATGTGAATGAAAAACACAGAAAATTCAGAGCAATGTACTTAGTGTTTTGTGTGTGAGATCAGTGTAAGTGTCAGTCAAGAGTGTGTTTCTCTGTGTGTTTGCAAAGAGGGAAAACATCTCTTTATATAGTTTAAAAAATGAGTGGTCACACAGGTAGAGGGTGCAAAATTGTGGAAATACAACCAATTAGTATCAATTAAATTACTGGACTCCTTCAATTAAGGAGTCAAGTTCAAACGGTGCAGCCAGGGCTAAGTAAGGAAAGGAAATCAACTTATAAGACTAATTTTGTTTAATTAGAGACAAGGAAATCATATGGCACAGAATAAGAGCCACATACATAGTATATAATTAAGGAACGTTGAACGAACATTATATTTATAAAGTAAAGAAGAGTATAAACTTTGAAAATCAATTGAAGGAATCTCGAATGCAATCACAATTACAGAGAATCCAATGTAGTTAAGGAAAGTATCACATGAGTAAGGAAAGCATTCAAAATTGGTACAGAATTACAAAGGAAATACATAAGATCATCTATTCACGGAAACATCACAGGTCTTGGGATTTTCACACAAAAATCAGTACAAATCATTAGGTGAATAATTAATAAGGCAAGGGGTCGGACTTATTACAAATTTAAACAACATTCATTGATCAACACGGAGCAACACTCAGAAAATTAAAAGTCATAATAATGAACTAAAGCAAGAGTCACAAAGAACACACAAATAGTCTTGTAAGAAACGAATACACATAATAAAGATCAACCTAGAAGTTTAGGTTTCAGCATAACAGTCAAGGCAACAAGAAATCATGAGATACTCGTTTAAACACAGTAGAGACGGCTAAAAATCAAAAGAAGACTTGTTTTTAAAACAAGGTTAAGAAACCCTAATTTTGAAGTTGTTAAAAAACAAGATTTTTCGGAGAAAACAATAGAGAAACTTCATAATATTGTAAATGTAAAACGGATCTTAAAAGATAAATCAAGATACAGGAGATTAGGGTTTCGCGGAACCCAGAAAAGAGGGCAAACCTCATGAACGACATAGGTTTAGGCCGGAGAGACTGCACGACTTACTCAAACGGCTGGGGATGGCCGAAAATGGAAAGAGACCCAAAGGGAGGTGAGTGTACCGCTCCAGGATCGTCTGAAGAGCTTAAGAGGCCGATGAATAGGTGAGAGGAAAGCGGGTGGCCAGAAGATGATAGGGAATCAGGGTTCCGGTGAGAATCCACCGGAGAAGGCGACTGGAAAATATCGGAGAAGACGAAGTCAAGAGACTTCTAGAGAGTCGTAAAGAGATAGAGAGATAGAGAGATGAGAGATGAACCGTCTCGAAGGAAATGAGACGGAAAGGGGGGGGGGGGTTGGGTTAGAGATATTTTAAGTAACTAAAATCTGGGCTGTTGATCTGATCTGATCAACGACTCGGATTGGCTTGGGATTGGGTCGGGTATTTGATGGGTTTTGGGTTGGGTCGTTTATGGGTTACAGATGGGTTTGGGCTGGGTCGTTTATGGGTTACAGATGGGTTTGGGCTGGGTATAACTTAGGCTAGATTTAAAATAGTAAATTGGCTATTTGTTAAATACCCATTAAAAATAGATAGATAATTAATAAAAATAGTTAATAATTAGATAAAATGAATTAAGGCTAAATAAGTGAAATTAATGTAATTAACTAGTATTTAAAATATAAGATGACTAATTACTGAATTAAAATAGCATATAATGTACAATTAGGCTATAATTGCAAAGTCATTGTAATTATAGCCAAATAGTGCCAAATAGGCTAATTTGTGAAATAGTAGAATCCCAATAGGTTTAAACATAAGATATAAATAAACTATTGAGTAAGAAAATAATTTGAAATTGTTTATAACATCACTTATGCATACTTTTAAATAATTATGGAACATAAAGTTTTTAAATAACCAGGAAAACGATTTGATAAAAATACGAAAAATTATGGAAAAATATCGATTACTACAAAGAGTGATTATGAAAGCTTATATGCAAGTTTGAAAAATAATTTGAGGAAAAATTAGGTATCAACAGCTGCCCCTCTTTACCCAGGAAAGATGAAAGAGTTGTCGGGTAAAGATACGATGGCCAATTTTGACCGAGTAGAGATAGTATGAAAGATTTAGGCCGCACCCTTGTTTCTGAGTCGCCTACATATCCCTAGTTTTACAGGAATCAAGCCGTATGTAGTTTAGGAATCACCGGCGAAATATACCGGTGGTGCTTTACAAGAACGGATGCAAGGTGCGAGGTAAGGTAAAAAATAGGAAGGTCTTACGGGGTCATTCTGAGAACTGGAGCGGTCCGCTCCTGCCTGGATGACTGGCTGTCCCGGCCGGGTTACCTGCAAATAAATAACAAGCATATATTGTGCATAATATAAACAAAATACAAGTTCCCGTTGGACTATGAATGCTGTCTTTGGACAATTGAGGATGACGTATTTAGACCATGATGTCCTGGGCCATGAATCGCTTGATGCGGGATTCGCAGGCTATGAAATGATGTTCTCGGGCCATGAGGATGGTGCCTCCGAACCATGATGCCTTTGAATAATGGTGTGAAAGTTTAATAAAAACAGATCCTCAGGCCATGAAATGATATTCTCGGGCTATGAAGATGGTGCCTCTGAACAATGACGCCTTTGGACAAGTTGGCGACATTTCAGCCCATGAAGAATGAAGTAGTATGATGCTGACAAGACAGAGCTTAGTCTTGCAATTTGCGAAAGAAAAGAGGGGCAGAGCTTAGCCCGAAAGAAAGCGAAAATAAATAGCTTAACGCAAGGTGATTGCTTTGAAAATTTGCGTAATGAAGTAGAATGCAGAGAGAGGTAGCGTAGAACCTCGGAAGGCGGAATGGTAGCCTTATGCAATGCAAGAATAAAGTGCTGGAGAGGTAGCGTAGAACCTCAGAAGGCAGAATGGTAGCCTTATGCAATGCGAGAAAATGCAGGAGAGGTAGCGTAGAACCTCAGAAGGCAGAATGGTAGCCTTATGCAATGCGAGAAAATGCAGGAGAGGTAGCGTAGAACCTCAGAAGGCAGAATGGTAGCCTTATGCAATGCGAGAAAATGCAGGGAGACAGTGCTTAGTATCAGAAGGCAGAACAGTAGCCTTATGCAAAGATGCGAATGCAGGGGAGGTAGAGCTTAACCTCGGAAGGCATAATAGTAGCCTTATGCAATGCGAGAAAATGCAGGTAGACAATGCTTAGTCTTGGAAGGCAGAACAATAGCCTCATGCAATGCAGGAAATAAATGTAGGAGAGGTAGCGTAGAACCTCAGAAGGCAGAATGGTAGCCTTATGCAATGCAAGAATAAAGTGCAGGAGAGGTAGCGTAGAACCTTGGAAGGCAGAGTGGTAGCCTTATGCGATGCGAGAAAATCCAAGGAGACAGTACTTAGTCTCGGAAGGCAGAACAATAGCCTTATGCAAAGATGCAAATGCAGGGGAGGTAGAGCTTAACCTCGGAAGGCAGAATAGTAGCCTTATGCAATGCGAGAAAATGCAGGGAGACAGTGCTTAGTCTCGGAAGGCAGAACAATAGCCTTATGCGATGCGAGAAAATGCAGGGGAGGTAGAGCTTAACCTCGAAAGGCAGAATAGTAGCCTTATGCAATGCGATAAAATGAAATGACAGTAAGAGTTCTTAGCCGATAATAAATTTTGGCGATATGATTGTTGTGAATGAAACATTGTTTGCGATAATAAGCGTCGGCATGTGCGATGAGTTCGAGAGCGTATCCTTGAGAAGTATGCGTCTTGCGGGGATAATAGGATGTTTTGGGCTTTCGCCGTATTTTTGCCTGCATCCAAATAAAAATCGTGAGTTCTGTAAAGGGGAGGGTTAGTTCGTATCCCCGCTGACTTGGCTTGGCCTATCTGCTTGATAATGATAACTTTGTTGTACCATGGGGGTAGCGTTGCTAAACAAGTTGTTTTGGGAAGTAAATATGCATGGTTTTATAAAATATAACATACAATTTAAAACAAATTTGTTTGGATGAACCGACGGCCACGACGCGGTTCAAGACATTGCAGTCTCTCTTGCTACGGAATTTTGAGGGTCCTCAAAATTCTACCCCAGTTTGATAGGTGAATGCGTCTGGCTGCTGCTTGTGCGGCGACCGGCTGGACGTGCTTCGGAATTTTGAGGTCCCTCCTCAAAATTCTGCCCCAGTTTCCATTTGTGGGGAAGATGAAATTTTTATTAAAATGTGACCGAACCCATAGGGCTTCCTACGTATACCCTCTTAAACGGGAATCAGGTCAGGCGTAGTTCAATTTACAACATTGAGAAAAGCATAAATATTTACACATAGTAACGCTTGACTACGTCTGAGTTGATTGGTTTAGGCCAAACTTCTCCATCCATTCCTGCAAGTATGAGTGCTCCTCCTGTCAGCACTCGGTGAACCATGTACGGGCCTTGCCAATTGGGAGAGAATTTCCCTTTTGCTTCGTCTTGATGAGGACATATTTTCTTTACCACCAGCTTCCCCGATGTGGATCGTCTTGGTTTGACTTTCTTGTTGAAGGCTCTGGTCATTCTGTTATGATATGGCTGACCATGACAAACCGCGTTCATTCTTTTTCCGTCTATGAGGGCCAATTTCTCATAGCGACTTCTTACCCATTATGCGTCGCTGAGCTTAGCTTCTTGTATGATTCTCAGAGATGGAATCTCAACTTCAGCAGGAATGGCGGCTTCTGTACCGTATACCAACATGTAAGGAGTTTCCCCAGTTGATGTGCGAACCATGGTGCGGTATCCCAGGTTGACGACCTCAGTCTCGTCCAAGTTAGACTTAGGTCTATTCTCAAAGTTCTCGACCTCTTTAATAATATCCTCAGGTATATCATCCTCTTCTGACTCGGAATCCGTTTGTTGTGTTGCCTCGTTGCATGTCACAGTTGTCGGTTCATCAAGATAAGTAATAGTAATGCTGTGTAAATAAAGTAATGGGGAGGAAAACAGTAGCAAGTAAATATAAGATTTATAAAGAAACTGGAAATGCTTTGATAAATTAAATAAATGTTTAAACATGGGAGCTCTTTCTTGCAGAAATTAAAATGCGAAAAGTAGAAAATTCTTTAAATAAATAAACTGTAAAGAAATGCTTATTTTGTTAGCCTTGCTACCCCGAGGCTCAACGGGCTTTGGTTGTCCTGACATGCCAATTGTTGAGATATGATCCCTTGCCCACGACCTGTATAGAAGGGCCTTCCTCCCCTCCTCTTCGAGAATGACACAACAGTCCATATCCTCATCATCCAGAAATAGATCCCTCATTGCCGCTAGCGCTTCCTCCTCGTCTGTACCATATATGATGTCAGTTGGCTGGAAAGTTTGCTCTATGTGGGGCATTGGCTTCTCCAATGGGTAGTAAGGACCGCACCATGGTGGCGATCAGTTATTGAATTCTTCCCAAGTATAATCATACCCTAGACCGAAGGTAGTACCGTGCTCCTTGAGTTTTATAGGCTTTGTGATACCCTGGAGATTTTTACCGAGCCCTTTTCCTGGCTCGTACCCTTGCCAGTTCAATATGCTTTGGGTCTTACTGTCCCACCACTTGTCTTTGTCAATGGCGTTAACACGTTCAACGTTGTGGTAGATTTATCCACCCAACTTCCTCCTTCCACCGATGACCGAAAAGGTCTAGCGACCGTAGATGTGGTTGCTACCGTCGCCATCAATGATTACCTCTTGGTGATTCCATTCAAACTTCACAGCTTGGTGTAAGGTTGATGCCACGACCCTGACAGCGTGGATCCAAGGTCGCCCAACAACAGGTTGTATGATGCAGGCACGTCTATCACTTGGAAGTCTACATCGAACCAAGTAGGCCCCATCTGTAGGCATAAGGTGATTTCTCCTATGGTAGACCTCTGTGAACCATCGAAAGCCTTCACGTTGATCTCTTCTCTTATCTCATGTAGACTCTTGCCCAATTTTTTGAGCGTGACCAGCAGACAGATGTTGAGTCTGGAACCCCCATCAACTAGGATCCTTGTGATGAAATGATCCTCATATTGCACAGTGATGTGAAGTGCTCTGTTATGTCCTAATCTTTCGTGTGGCAACTCATCTTCATGGAAAGTGATCTTGTGACTTTCCAGTACCTGGCCTACCATGTTGGTCATTTCCCCACTTGTGATATTGTCTGGCACGTATGCTTCACTCAGCACTCTCAGCAAAGCACTCATGTGTGTTTCAGAGTTCTGTAATAGAGAGATGATGGATATATGAGCTGGTGTTTTGTTCAACTGGTCGAGGATTGCATATTCCTTGGCTTGTATCTTTCTCCACTGATCGTCTGAACCTGTTTCAATGATGGGGGGACGATTGTTAGCCTGCTTGCTGGACTCAGCCAAATGTTCATGGGTATATTCTCTGCCACTTCTCGTCATACCTTGTGCAGCGATGGCTTCTTCAGACTTACCTTTACCTTTCCTCCTTGCTTCAGCGGTATAGTCCCATGGAATGGTGTCTGAGTAAAAGGGTGATGTGGTTGACATTGCCACTGGAATAGGTGTGGTCATTCTTATTCCTGCCGGAGTATATAATATAGATGGCTGGACTGCAATTTCGAGCGGTCGTACAAACTCGACTTCGATCGGCACTAGGGCCTTTTCCTTTGCTGGTGGTCTCGATTCAAACTCAAGTGGAATGGACATGTTTACCTCAGCTTCCTCAGATGAATGCATCTGGAATACGATCGGATTAAGAGTAATGGCAGGTTGTAATCAACCTAATCGATCCCTCGGGATCCCAGTCATTATCAACCTCAATCATATGGATGCCACCCTTATGGTCAGGAAGCGGATTATTGCGAACATTAGGAGCAGGTTCCTTGGCTACAATGATCTTGTTATCTATGAGGGTCTGTATCTTGTCCTTCAAGGAACGGCATTCCTCGATGGTGTGGCCCTTCATGCCGGAGTGGTAAGCTGTTTGGGTTGACCCACTGAGAAGGGTTCTCAGGGGAGACAGCGGGAATGGGTGTGACATAACCGGCAGCTTTGAGCTTTTTGTATAGTTGGTCAATGGTTTCAGCTATGGAGGTATACTATTTTGGTGGGCGATGGTCGAATTTTGGGAGAGGTCTTGGGAAGTTTTGGCGATAGGTGGTGATTGGTAGTGAGAAGGTTGGGAATTGTAGGCATTATAAACGGGAGCTGGTTGGGAGTATCTGGGCGAGGTAGGCTGATATGTGGGTGGTGGAGCTTGGTAGGTGGGTGAGGGTGTTTGGTATTGAAGTGAGGGTGCTTGGTAACTTGGAGCTGGTTGGTACGTGAAGGAAGGTGCAGGGTATACTTGGTATTTGGGAGGGGACTTGGCTTGCTGTGCCACCATCACGGCTCCTGCATCCCTTTTCTTGGACACACCACCGGATTGCAGAGTTTTATTGGTAGCATGTAAAGCTTAAAAATTAGTAACCATACCGTTTTTGATACCTTCCTCGATTCGCTCTCCCAGCTTGATGATATCAGAAAACTTGTGCCCCTCGACCATCATCAGCCGCTCATAGTACTGAGGATCCTGAGCTCGTACAAAGAATTTCTTCATTTGTTCCTCTTCCAAGGCCGGTTTAACCTTGGCGGCTTCTGACCTCCAACGAGTAGCATACTCGCGAAATGTCTCTGTTGGTTTCTTCTTTAAGTTCTGGATGTAGAATATATCCGGTGCATTCTCCGTGTTGAACCTGAATCTATCCATGAAGTCCGTAGCCATGCCCACCCAATTGGTCCATTTATTTGGATCCTGACTGATGTACTAGGATAGTGCATCTCCTTTCAAGCTCCTCATGAAGAGTTTCATGCGGATTCTTTCATCTTTTCCTACGCCGACCAATTTGTTGCAGTAAGTCCTCAGATGGACTCTTGGGTCACCAGTACCATCGAACATCTCGAACTTAGGAGGTTTGTACCCCTCGGGCAGTTCGACATTGGGCTGTATGCAAAGATCCTCATAGTTCAACCCCTCAATCCCTTTAACTCCTTCGACGCCCTGAACTCGGTTGGTCAATTTCTTGATTTCCTCGGCCAGATTCCTTATGAGCATATCCTTCTTGTCGGACTCATGGGTATGCGGTATGGAATGAGCTACGGTTTCCACATAAATGGGATTATCGTAAGCCTGGAAGTGGTCTCTTGTCTGACCCTGGAGAGGCGGAGTGTTGTGGTGACATGTGTTGCGTTGTGCTGGGGGAACTGGATCTTTTGGATGATTTTGTTATTTGGGGATGTTGTGTGGTAAAGTGGGGTTCGAATCATTTGGGAAGTGAACGTCTGGGACGTTGAGGGAGAATGATAAGTGGGCCAAGTTCTTGACTTGATGAAATTCCTCTTGGAACTTTAGCAGCTTCTTCTCTAGTGGATACATACCCTCGTGCAGAACCTGAATACCTCGACCATCAGTGATCTCAACCTGTTCATCCCCGTTGTCTTTTCTGGTACCGCTTGTATCTGCCATCTTAATTTTGCCCTTGTTTTTCCCTTTAGGAGGACTGGGAGGAGGAGTAGGAGGAGGGCCCTTTGATCTTGTGCAATAAGCTGTTGATGCCAGAGTGCACAAACTACCCTTTGGGGAGGGGAATAATAAATAAAGAATAACAAAACAAAAGGTAAGGAAGTCAGTGAGGATTATGAAGAATATTGCGGTAATTTAAACACATAATGCGAAAATGTAAAACGCATCCTAAGTTGGGGAACCTCTTTGTGCCCGAGGTAGGCCTAGCGACAAATTAATTTGGAGAACTTAAAATGCTAAATGCCTCATTTTATTGATGTAAAAAAATGGACGAATCCAAAAACAATACAAAAGAAATAAAATCACTAATGTCCATCGACCTTATTACATTGGTAAAGCGGAAAAGAAAATCCTATCTAATTGGGTCCCAGAAGGACCTTCTCCAAGCTTGGTTCTCTTGGCATATTTTAGATCATGCTGAGTCTGGGGACTTCGTACCTCATTTCCTGCAAAACAAAAAGGGTTAGGCCCTTACCCCCACCAGACTCGACTATTTAACATCAATAATTAGCATGAGCATTTAGTTCCCCAAATAAATGCACATAACGTGAAGGCGTCCGTTTGGGTTCCAGGGAAACCCAACGGACTTTAGACAAGGCTATATTAAAGGCTATTGTGCGGACAGCACATTAGCCTGGTTAGGTTTGACCATGATGCATGCAACATTACAATATAGTAAGGTTTCTATGGGGTTTTAGACCGGTACCCTTGAGCGGACAACTCAAGGAGGAAGGCACGGAACTGTCGACTGCACCGCTGATCGACTAGTTTTACCGCAAATACGCCTTTCCGAATTTAGGGGTAGTAATATTGGAATAGCGCAACCACTCATTGTAAGCGTTGCAATAGGATTTTGTTTGGCATGAGTGGAATATGAATGCAGAGCATGATATGCAATAAATAGCATTTAAACAAATAGGCATGTATTTTCACGTTGAGGAAAGCGGTAAAGAAAGGAAATACAACAGTTACAATGGAAAGCGGTTACAAAGAAAACATGAAGATATGTCAGTTTCGTTCAGGTGAAATGAATACTTGCAAAAAAAAAGTAAACAGTTAACAACATAAAAGGGGAAACGGAAAAGGTGTAAGCATTTAAATGAAAATTAAAGGTCCAAATTCACAAAGCAACTTGTAATGGTAAAAGCCTAGGGAAAATCCCCAGCAGAGTCGCCATGCTGTCGCGCCCCTTTTTTTCTATCGCACGGGTTTGGTATGGAGAGATCGGGTTTATGACATTCTGGACAACTTCTTAAAGGAAAATGGTTTAAGGAAGAGTCGCCACCTAACGATTTTATGGTGCGTTAGGGTACCTAGAGTTGATAACTCATAAACGAGTTTGCATTACCAGAGATCGGGTAAGGGCTTGAAATTATCCCAAAGGGAAAGTGTTAGGCACCCCTCAAGATCCACAACTGTGGGTCCCAGCCAAGAATTGTTTTGAATTTGGACGATGAACAAGTAGCAAGCAAGGTTCATATAAGAGGGGATTTCAAACAGGTGTGAAAATCTTTAAAGGTTTAGAGAAAAACATTAGAATAACATTTGGAAAGAAACTGTCCTAGGTTTAAAGTAATACGGATCACATCAATGCAATACCCGGTATGTCATGCCTCGAAGAGGGGATACACGTGGTATTAGCGCACCGGTCATCATATTCGCATTCTACCCTTCCCACCCCGTAAAGGTTATTTAAAGTGCGTGTGTTGGTCACGAATGCTTATTGCGTGCTATTACCCGTCCCATCCTATCAGTCTTGGAGGGTGTTTAGGACTACTATTCCTACAAGGTGAGTACTAGGATGACCCCTAGGTTTAAAGGATAAACTCTAAGTGACATATAATAACAATTAGGACTACATATAGAAAAAAGCAAATATGGGCTCATAAATCCCTCCACAGGTTGTACACGTAAATAGCATGACTCAAGCAAATAAAGGAGTCTCGAGTTTCAGAATTTAAGGCAGGATTTTAGGTGTGAATATAACATTAAGACAACAGGATTAAAGAGTTGCAGAAGAAGTATATGGCCAGTTTTAGACCACTGTAGTTAACAAGCGATGTGCAAAGAGTTTCTGATTTATATTGGGGTCCTAGAGTTTGCCTAGGCTTCTGAAATGTTCTAGATACTATTTTAATAGACATACAGAATGCACTTCCTTAGGTTTAGCTCTAGTGAACAGGTGATTATGTGAGTATGATGGATGCAAGTCCTATAGGAATGTTATCTAAAATGCATGCATAATGTAGGCAGACCTAAACATGCTTTACTGAATACACAAACATTTGCAAAAATCAGAAATCATTATTTTAACGATATTTTACTTATTAACCAAAACATATAGAAACGTGATTCAAGTTGCTGATCCTATTCTCATGAATTCTAAATGTTCTTAAAGGTATTCTTAGTACAGTGCTTGAATATAGGCATGCTGAGAGTAAATTCCTAAAATAACAGGATACCTAATGCAAATATTGATAATTGATTATTATTACGAACCTAAAACAGGATTTCTATATGCAACTGTTATGTATATGCAGAGGCAGTGTCATTGTGGCAACCATTTTCTTATAGTTATTTAACTAGAACAGGATTTCTAAGCGGGATAGTAGTTGTAACAGCCTATTACTGGTAGTTAACATGATTTGCTAAGTGATCATGAGTGTGATGAGATGCTGAAGTAAAGAAACCTAAAACATGATTTACTAATGCATGGCAAATATGTCCTAAACAGGATTTCTATTGCGCACATAGGTGAAGTAAATCCTAAACATGTTTTCTACCCGGATTTATACTAAACATGCATAATCGCACCCTTTTCACTATCCAGCGCCGGAGTTAGTTTACAAATAATTATTACAGGCCGACATAGCATAAATTTCACAACTGAATAAGAAAATCAAGAAGCTATACTATAGAGAGCCTAGTAGTAGGCCCAAGTACATGATCCACTTGCCATATGCCATGATCCTCAACCCAAGTGTGTCATAGTCTCTAAGGACCTCAGAAGATCCTGGACTGTGCTTCACACCCAGGTACCCTAGCCAGTGATGAGTAAGTGCAGTGTAGAGTTCCGGCCTTATGTGTCAAAGTTCAATGGGTACTCAAGGTACCCAAGGCAATGCTCACCCGAAGGGGGCTGAACCTAAAGTTTAAGATTAGTGGGAAGTGCTCATAGTTTAAAAGAGTTGAGTTTGAAAAGAGAGTAGTTTTGAAACAA
This sequence comes from Nicotiana undulata, assembly GCA_005239495.1. Taxonomy (NCBI): domain Eukaryota; kingdom Viridiplantae; phylum Streptophyta; class Magnoliopsida; order Solanales; family Solanaceae; genus Nicotiana; species Nicotiana undulata. The sequence goes on from ML294197.1 coordinate 20,178, forward strand.
AAGTTTTGAGAATAGCTTCAGAAAAAGTAATAAAGGATTTTGTTAAAAAAAATAGTTTATCAAAGAGAGAAGCCATACCATCACAACCAGTACAGGGAGCTCATGAAAGAGAACACACAACAGGGGCAAGGAGTTGGGGACAAATGACTTTGATATCAGCATTAGATCCAAGTTACAGGTTCTCATAGTTATCACATAGTAGTCATATAATTGTCACACAATTGTCACAAAACATCATAGATTAATAGAGGCAAGATTGTATAGCATTCAAGTGTTAATAGAGGCAAGTTAATAACATAGGGAGTTAAACATGAATGAAAGCGTGTAACAATAGTCAGGTCAAGGTAAGAAACATTGTCCTATAAACAAATGAACATGCCAGAGTCACAGAATGAACATGAGGCATATCAGACTTAAGAGAAAGAGATGGATAGTAATATGCAGACACAATTACAAGGAAACACATGGAAGCAGGATACATATTCAGACTTAACAAAAGGGAAAGACATGATGGGGTTAAGCTAATTACGTGGTAGGAAGTAGAACCACAGGATAAAACACATAAGGAATAGTAAGTAAATAAATAAGAACTGGAGCATATTGTATAGAGATACTATAAAACTAACTTAGATACATACCAGTCGAATAGTAAGGAGTAGAAAAATGCAAAGAGATAGAGCATCAATAGCTGTATGCAGAATGAGGGAGCAACAGAGGACAATAGTGTGCAAAATGAGAGAGAATCAGTAGGACAGTAGTATGTAGAATGAGAGATTACTCAGTCTTGGATTTAAGCCGACTGAGTAGTCAGTAATAGATGTAAAGAGCAAGAAGAGATGTGTATGAAAAACACAGAAAATTCAGAGCAATGTACTCAGTGTTTTGTGTGTGAGATCAGTGTAAGTGTCAGTCAAGAGTGTGTTTCTCTGTGTGTTTGCAAAGAGTGAAAGAATCTCTTTATATAGTTTAAAAAATGAGTGGTCACACAGGTAGAGGGTGCACAGTTATGGAAATACAACCAATTAGTATCAATTAAATTACTGGACTCCTTCAATTAAGGAGTCAAGTTCAAACGGTGCATCTAGGGCTAAGTAAGGAAAGGAAATCAATCTATAAGACTGATTTTGTTTAATTAGAGACAAGAAAATCATATGGCACATAATAAGAGCCAAATACATAGTATATAATTAAGGAAAGTTGAACTAACATTATATTTATAAAGTAAAAAAGAGTATCAGCTTTGAAAATCAATTGAAGGAATCTCGAATGCAATCACAATTACAGAATCCTATGTAGTTAAGGAAAGTATCACATGAGTAAGGAAAGCATTCAAAATTGGTACAGAATTATAAAGGAAATACATAAGATCATCTATTCACGGAAAACATCACATGTCTTGGGATTTTCACACAAAAATCAGTAAAAATCATTAGGTGAATAATTAATAAGGCAAGGGGTCGGACTTATTAAACATTTAAACAACATTCATTGATCAACACGGAGCAACACTCAGAAAATTAAAAGTCATAACAATGAACTAAAGCAAGAGTCACAAAGAACACACAAATAGTCTTGTAAGAAACGAATACACATAATAAAGATCAACCTAGAAGTTTAGGGTTTCAGCATAACAATCAAGGCAACAAGAAATCATGAGATACTCATTTAAACACAGTAGAGACGGCTAAAAATCAAAAGAAGACTTGTTTTGAAAACAGGGTTAAGAAACCCTAATTTTGAAGTTGTTAAAAAACAAGATTTTTCGGAGAAAACAATAGAGAAACTTCATATTATTGTAAATGTAAAACGGATCTTAAAAGATAAACCAAGATACAGGAGATTAGGGTTTCGCGGAACCCAGAAAAGAGGGCAAACCTCATGAACGGCATAGGTTTCGACCGGAGAGACTGCAAGACTTACTCAAACGGCTGGGGATTGCCGAAAATGGAAAGAGACCCAAAGGGAGGTGAGTGAACTGCTACAGGCTCGTCTGAAGAGCTTAAGAGGCCGATGAATAGGTGAGAGGCAAGCGGGTGGCCAGGAGATGATAGGGAATCAAGGTTCCAGTGAGAATCTACCGGAGAAGGCAACTGGAAAACATCGGAGAAGACGAAGTCAAGGGACTTCTAGAGAGTCGTAGAGAGATAGAGAGATAGAGAGATGAGAGAGGAACTGTCTCGAAGGAAATGAGACGGAAAGGGGGGGGNTGGGATTGGGTCGGGTATTTGATGGGTTTTGGGCTGGGTCGTTTATGGGTTACAGATGGGTTTGGGCTGGGTATAACTTAGGCTAAATTTAAAATAGTAAATTGGCTATTTGTTAAATACTTATTAAAAATAGATAGATAATTAATAAAAATAGCTAATAATTAGATAAAATGAAATTAAGGCTAAATAAGTAAAATTAATATAATTAACTAGTATATAAAATATAAGATGACTAATTACTGAATTAAAATAGCATATAATGTACAATTAGGCTATAATTGCAAAGTCATTGTAATTATAGCCAAATAATGCCAAATTGGCGAATTTGTGAAATAATAGAATCCCAATAGGTTTAACATAAGATATAAATAACCTATTGAGTAAGAAAATAATTTGAAATTGTTTATAAAATCACTTATGCATAATTATAAATAATTATGGAACATAAAAGTGTTAAATAACCAGGAAAATGATTTGATAAAAATACGAAAAATTATGGAAAAATATCGATTACTGCAACGAGTGATTCTGAAAGCTTATATGCAAGTTTGAAAATAATTTGAGGAAAAATTGAGTATCAACAGTAACTATACTCCCTGTATAAACAATAAGAGCGAACTTCTGGGGTGGTGTTCCAATCCAAATATGAGTTGTATAGTATCTGCATCACAAGTTATTGGAATCCATTAAACAAAATAAAAAATACTAATAAGCAAATTAGTCTGAACTAGAGGAGGAAAGGTGTAGAAAGTTTTTCCACAACAGCTTTTCTAATAAATCTCAACAACTAAAGATTTAGAATATAGAAATAGTGAAGTTAAATCACTAAACTCATAATGAAATATAGAAAACTATGCTATAGCCTATAAAATTAATTCTGTGCAGCAATCAGTAAGTGGTATGATTTGATTATTGGAAAAACACTTCTTTAGATTCTTGAACCAAGAAAATTATATAAACCCACACTAGAAGATACGAAGAAAATTCTCATTCAAGGAATTAAAGCTTTTGAAATTGAAACCCTACGCTCGACAATTAGAAATTTTCATCAACCCTTAGACCTACCTAATTGAAAAACTAAATAGAGATACTTACCAACAATTCTAATGGTGGTTGGAAATTTGGTTGCCGATGGAAATTTAGACAGTTTGCCCTATGAATTATTTTCTTTAATCGTAATGGTATGAGAGGGTATAATATTTACGCGGGAGAGAATTTTGAGGAAAATTAGAAACCAGAGGGAATACCAAAAGTAAAAACAATACTTTTACCGTCTAATTTTTTGAATGGCCACTAAAATTATAATATTTACTGGTTAATATCCATTCGCCACTATCATTTTCCTTCCGTGAATAAATTTGAGGCAATTAGTTTGTTGCCGCTAAATAATTGTCACTAAATCCCCTTTTTGTTGTAGTGCAGACTGATAACCAGATGCACCTTCCTCAGAACCTGTACAATTAAGTACAGAAGCGTAGCATGAGTACATAAACATTATGTACCCAGTAAGTATCCATTCTAATCTCGAAGAAGTAGTGACGAGAGGTCGACTTGATACTTACTAGGGCCAAAACAATATATTTAGATGTAAGGCTAAGCATAAATAGCAAATATGAATAAATAGTAAAGACAAGAAATGCCAAGTCTCCCCACAAGTATATTTATGTGTCAAACTCCTATCATACATGTTACTAATTCGTTTGCCAGGGCATCTAACAGTTTAACAATCACGGAAAAATATCAAGCAAGTAGCATGCGCATAGTGTGCCGATGACGTACGGACCGATCCAACAAAATAATATATGTGCACTGCCGAAGGGTCGAACGACGCGAACCATAGATGCATCTATTAACCTGCCAAGGCGAACGACTCACTCCCATGAAAGTCGTAGAAGAAAATCACCCCGCTCGCGGAATATAATTGCGAAGCGGTTTCACATAAACATAACACATTTCCTTAATCCATTTTTTTTCAAATTAAAGATTTACTTGAAACCTTTAAGTTCTTAAGTTATTGATATAAACTTCCGTCCAAAGAAATTAACACATATAATTCAATTAACAACGTTCACAAGGCATGGTGTAAACCTAACTACCCGGACATATCAAGAATAGTCACTACGCCCCGACTCTCGTCACCTAGTACTACGTAGTCCCCCACAATTTATTCACAATAACACTTATTCCACCTAGGGGAAAGTTCCCTCTTACAAGGTTAGAAAGGAGACTTACCTCGTTTTAAGCCTACTTCCCGATTAGAAAGGAGACTTACCTCATTTCAAGCCTACTTCCAGATTCAAGAATGTGCCCGAATCTCAAAACTTGTCGCCCGACAACGCGAAACTAACCAAACATTACATAAATTGATCAATCTATGTTCAAAAGTTCACAATTTCCTATTTATATGGTTACCCAACCTAGTTTTGTAAGATTCCTAAAATCCACCCCCGGTCCCACATGCTCGGATTCCGGAAATTATTAAGGAAAGTTGTTACCCATTACCTAAGGATCAATAATATATGATTTTAACTAGATTCCATAACAAATTTCGTGGTAAAAATCCTATTTTATCAAAACCCTAGGTTTTACTCTAAACCCATAATTCTCACTAATCTTGGTGTGTTAATCTACTTAAAAACTAATTAATAAACTCACATTAAGTAGGAAATACATTACCTCAAGATGCTAAGTCTAAATCCCCTCTTTGGAAGCTCCCAAATCGCCCAAGAAATGAATGAAGTGTGTAAAATGTCACAATCCCGTATTAAATAAAGGAACTGCCTTCAGCGATTTCCGCACCTACGGTTAGGGGAACACATATGCGGTCTCGTTTCTGTGAGGGAAGGGTCGCATCTGCAGAGATGGGCCAAACTAGATGGGCCGCACCTGCGGTCTGGGGCCGCTTCCGCAGTTCTGCTTCTACAAAAAAAGGACTGCATATGCGGATCCTGGGCACCCACTCCCTAACCGCATCTGCAAGGCAACGACCGCATATGCGGTCTCACACCTTTGACTGGCCAATCGCAGGTGCGGTCGCACCAGATCTGATGCACCAGCAACTCCTTTAGAGCTTAAACTTGCCTCGCACGACATCCGAATGGCATCTGGGGCCCCCGAGGCCCTGTCCAACTAAACCAAAAAGTTCTAAATCATAATACGGAATCGCTCAAACCTTCAGAACGTCCGAAACAACATTAAATCTAAGAATCATACTCCAAAACCAACTAAATTCAACTTTATAAACTTTAAATTCTTGAATTCACTTCCTACACGCCGAAACGTACTTATACTACTCGGAATGACACCAAATTTTGCGGTCAAGTCATAAATGACATGACTGAACTATTCCCGGTATCAGATTCCGTTTGGACCTCGATATCACAAAAACACGTTCCAAACCTCAATTTTTGAACTTAAAGAATCTTATTTCATTATTTGGTGCCGAAACGCTCCGGGGTCATCCAAAACCCGTTTCGAACATACGCGTAAGTACGAAATTATCATACGAACCTACTGAAACCTTCAAATCCCGATTCCTAGGTCGTTTACTAAAAATGTTAACCGAAGTCAAACTTGGCCTTTAAGGCCAACCTTGAGGAACTAAGTGTTCCAAATTCCACCCAAACTCTTCCGAATCCTGAACAAACCATCCCCGCAAGTCATAAACCTAGTAAAGAAAGTGCGGGAAGTCTCATTTAGGGGCACGTGGTTCTAGAAAGAAAAACGACTAGTCGGGTTGTTACATAATTGGTGATCAAACAATCAAATAATTAAGAGCAAGATTGAATAAATAAACCAATATGATAAAATAATAAGAACAATTTAAACTTCAAACTATAACGTTCATGTAGCACCCAAAACTCTAGAACTAAGAAACTATGAAATTAAAGGAAGAGAAGAAAAACTAGTTAGAAGCCTCCTCCAAGCGTGGTGTGTGTTCCCCCACGTGAATTCTCCTTCAATGTATGTTTGATCTCCTCCAAATTAGGTTTAGAACCCTTTTTATACGAGTTAGGATCGTTTTGGGCCAAAATAACCTTATCTCGAACGAACTAGGAAAAGTCCCGCAACACAGCGTCCAGGCCAGCGTCTAGCGTTGGACCTGGCGCTGAAAGCAGAATGTTTGCACTTTCAAATTCCTTGCCGCGTTAATTTTGATTTATACTCTCATTTGTTGTCTTCACTTGGGGGGACAAAACCCAAAGGGTGTCCCCCCTTTTTATATTCATTTTTTTTTCTTCCGGGTTTTATTCAATTTTACTCCAAATCTCTTTATCTTCACACTGCTTTATTCCTACACAATTAAAGTATAATATTAAACACAAAACAATATAACTAATACTCAAAAGATGATTAAAAAATACTAGAATGTGAGGTAACAATGGGTAAATATATGCATTTTTGGCTAAACATCAACACCCCACACTTAGAATCTTGCTCGTCCTCGAGTAAGTACTAAAATCACTCTCAATAAATAAAGCCTAGAAGCACCACGTCTTCGGTGGATACTAACAATTAGGCCATATAGCAACTCAAACCATTAGAGATACACTTCCTGATCATCGTGCAAGATATGCAAGTCACAAACAAACAACAAACCTCTAACCTCCTAACCTCAGAGACGGACTTTAACTCACTAAATTTATGCTCGCTCACCAACTCTGTCAAACAAAGCTAATAACATCACCTATCTATCATGAAACAAGTGACCCACAAGAATAAATAGTCCATAAACGCAAATCAAATAATGAATATATTTTAAGGACTTAGCATCAAAGAACAAATCTCGCACTCACGAACGAATTCACATGTATGCACAAAGAACCATAGGCTTGCCCATTATGTACATCTCTACTAATTAAGTTTCTCGAATAGAATCAAATAGGACTTTATCGGGTTGTAATGTTGGCTAGGAGACGGGTAGGAGAACTATATAATAGTGACTTACACTGCCCTAAGCACTTTGCACTTTTAGACTTAATCACCCATTATTTTCATCTCTAATTTTATTTTTCAGCCCTCTCTTCATCAATTGTTTCACAAATATTTCCTTCGTATCAAGAACATTCCAATTTTTTTAAAGCAATTTTTTTCATTCTTTTTTTCCCATGTAGCATTCTTTTCAAGAGCGTCTTTCCATCACTTTTCAGCTATCGTTGGTCACCATTTTTTCACTTAATCATCCCTTTCTTCAAATTTATCATATTATAACGCAGTTTAAGCAACTGTGCTCAAGGAAGCAGGGTGCAAAAACTAGGGATTCAAGAAACGGATCAGGCAAAAATACGGCTTCCAAATAAAAGGCTACAGGCTCAAAGGGCTAACTAGTGGTACAATATCTGAAAAGGCTAAAATTCACAAGACATATCAAAGAAAGCCTATTATCATCTTCTAAACAGAGCAACACTTTTATTTCGCTTCAATAAGATGCAGGGCAAGCTCTAGAATAAGATGCAAAACATGGAATATATGTAGGAAATCCTCACCACACATGGCACAAGTATCAATCAAGATGGATCAATTCTACTCTAAGACAGACATGATAATAGCGAAGTACATAATAGGAATAAGGTGTAGACAGAGTCACAACCCTGAGCTTAGATGCTAGAAAGTATGCTATTTTATTCATTACTCAAGCACTTGGAGGAAAGTACCACTTAAGCTCGGGCCTAAATATGTTAGTATCAAACAAGTCACAAAATTTTTTCTTCTCCCTCTTTTACTTGTCCTAAAAAAATCTAATCCTAAAAATAAAAAAAATTACCCGGTTCAAGTTACATCCCCTAAAAAAGAACCGATGTAAAAAGAAAAACCAAGGAGGATTATTACCTAACTAAAACTAACTCAAAAAGAAAAAAAATTTAGATATTTTTTTTTCGTTGGACCTTAATCACTCAAGAAAGTTGTCCACAAAAATATATCGTCGGAAAAAGTCCAAAATTGTTTTTTCATTTTTTTTTTCATTTTTTTCCACACAATAACTACTACATTAAGAAAAAGTACTACAACTAAACTAGGATAGTACAACAATTCACCCATACAATCACCTCAACCCACACTTAAAATTTTGCAATGTCCTCAATGCAAACTATAAATAACAAGAGGGTAAAAGAGACTCCCTGGTAGGTCAAAGGCCGATGAATTAGCAGCTCACGGGTACTCAAATTTCCCCCAGGTATGGTCCTTTGTGTGGGTAACTCACACTCAGTTTCAACTGCCTGCTCATTTTTGCACATGTCTATTGTCTTTGACTCCATGCCCATATTCCTACAAAACATAAAAGCAACAATACAAAAAAATACAATAAAAAAAAAAAAAGAAATAAAATAGAATTGGGTTGCCTCCCAACAAGCGCTTGATTTAACGTCGCGGCACGACGCTACTACTTTCACCACTTTTCCTTCCACTTTTAGGATATAAATTGTGCCCCCAACTTTGCATCAATTTTTCTGTCATGTTCCTGAGGCGGCAGTGTGAAAATAAAGGAACCAAACAATAGGTACTCACATCTTGCACTTCTTGGCCCTTAAGTGAGGGATGTCGTTTTGTTTCCTTGGCATCATAAATTTTAGAATATAAGCACTTTGTTCTTCTTCTATTGACTCCTTCATATGCTCTACTTGATCAATTTGCATGTCACCAACCAAACACAATGTTGAAAAGTGTTTATAATGATGTCCAATACGCTCCAACTCCAAAATTGCATTATTTTTGACATCCTCAATTTTGCAATTTTCGTCAACCTTGGCATCATCAATAATATTTGGTCGAATAGTTGGAATTCCTCTTTCCGCTCAAATTAAACTAAGCTAAAATTTAAAAACTTGAATAGTCAAAGAGTAAAAATCTAATCTAGTAGACTAGTTAATTTCCAAGTCCCCGGCAACGGCGCCAAAACTTGGCTCTCACAAACGCACATGCAAGTATACGTGGTCGACAAGTAATATAGGATTGTAAGTCCAGATATCATACCCACAGGGACTTGTGATTAACTATCAACTAAATTAACCCAAACAATTAATCTATTCAAGCGAATCCTAACGTATGATATTTAACTAAAATTATGATATTTAACAAACTAAGAAATTAAATAAGCAAGTTGGCGAAATTAGACACGAATTCAAGAAGAGACAATATTCTAGAGTTATGGTTAGCTAACAATCCCATTGAGTTTTCCACTTAAATCGTCTAATTAATTTATCTGGTTTATTGGTTGACAGGGTTAATATTACTCATAGCCTTCTCCCGACGTACTACTCGTCTATTCAATCTAATCTAATGCCTATATTCCTATGGAATTAGAATTAACAAGAACGCATTAATCATTGTTGTATAGTAACCAAGCAAGGCAATTAGGTATATTCCTATCCTAACCGCAAATCCGCCCCCCTCCCCCTCCTTCAGAGTTAAGATCTTGCTCTACTCAATCTTATATGCAATCTAGAATTCCGTCTTCTGAGTTAAATCCTAGATTCGTAGATAGTATTCAATTTTTCATGACCCAAATCCTAACTAGGAAAAGTCTCGCAACACAACGTCCATGCCTGCGTCTAGCGCTGGACCTGACGCTGAAAGCAGAATGTTTGCACTTTCAAATTCCTTGCTGCGTTACTTTTGATTTATACTCTCATTTGTTGTCTTCACTTGGCCAGCGTCTGCTTATGCTACATGCTCAAGGTTCGCACTAGACATTTGACCAAAAACTTTTGACATAAATTCATATGGATTACAGCCATAAATTTTGTTGCCTCTACTAACAAAAAGATTGACTATATATGTATACAGTCAAAATCGGACTTGCCCAATTTTGTATGGTTTATCGAGATTGGGGCGGCATGCCAAGGTTCGATCTCACATTGTATCAGACCATGACACGAAGATAGATTGCCTAGCTCATGAATCAGTGACCGATTAAGATCGAGACCACCCGTGATCGACACTGAGCGGGATAGAGATCAAGAGAGATCGAAGGAAGCCTGCTGAGTCGAACAATAGAAAACCGAGAAATCTGTTATCGGGAAAGGATCGTGGCATAAATCTCGACACGTATCAAGTCAAGACCGGTTAATTAGCCAATTATGGGATTTCCTTATGTATTTAGAACTGTACCATAAGTAGAATTCCTCTACTATATAAAGGGGGTTCTAATCATTTTGTAATCATCATACTCACGCATAACAAAGCAATATACTACATTTTCTTTCTTAAGCTTTCTTACTCTGTTGTTCAGTTCATACTTTTCAATAACATACTTAGTTGGTTCGAGGGCGACCTACCTCGAGGGCCAAAGCTGCGCATTACATTGGACAGTTAATTTCTAATATCAATTTTCATATTTTTCAATTTGTGCCAAGTAAAATCACATATCCTTAAAAACACTTATAAATTTAATTGTTATCCAATTTTAAGGGTATACAGTTTGGCATCCATCATACGGTTAAGAATAATAGTGATTGCCTGGTACTATTTTTCATAACACACACTGCTTTACACTTGTTCTTGTAAGCGTTTTTTATTCCAGAATCAGCATGTCTTATTCTCAAGCAATACCCACACACATCGACAATAGCCTTGGTTTTCATGGCGAAAACGACAACATAGCCGCCCTAGAGAAAGAAGTGCCTCTGGTTGATCTCGAGGGAGTACCGGTTGCAGACCCCATCGACATCAGTTCCCATGTCGCCCTAAATGCAAATCTGGGCGTCGACCTTGAATATAGCGTCAGAAGAGACGTTCGATCAACTGGTCAGAACGCATAGGGCGGCGAAGAAGGAGGAATTAGACTTCGAATAATATTCGAAATATTGCAGGATCAACAAGATGCAATAGCGCAACGCCAAAATTAGAACCATGCACCGAGTAGGGTTGAACTCGAGCCATCGCAGGAAGTTGTTCACAAGGCTGAACCAATGCCAGGAAGGTCAACAGTGAATGAATCAGGAACCCACACCACTATCATGAAAATGCTTGAGGAGCTAACAAAGCGAATTGAATTTGGGGAGAAGAAGATTGAAGCAAATGACAAAAAATGGAAACATATAAATCTCGAGTTGATCAATTTCTGGGGGCACCACCGATTTTGAAGGGTTTGGATTCACAAAAGTTCGTGCAAAAGCTCTTCTCCCCGAGTGCGGCTCCTAAGCCCATTCCAAAGAAATTTCGCATGCAAGAAATTCCCACGTATAATTAAACTACCGACCCCAACGAGCATGTCACTTCTTACACATGCGCAAATAAGGGGAACGATCTAAAGGAAGTTGAGAACGAGTTTGTACTACTGAAGAAATTCGAAGAGACCTTATAGAAGGGGGAGATGATATGGCACCATAATTTGCCACCAAACTCCATTGATTCTTTTTCCATGCTCGCATATTCCTTCGTTAAAGCACAGGCCGGAGCCATAAAGGTCGAGATTAGGAGGTCGGACCTCTTCAAAGTGAAGGAGAAAGACAACGAGATGCTTAGAGAGTTCGTATCTTGGTTCCAAATCAGACGAAGGGATCTACACCCCAGTCGTCGATGATGGGTCCGTTCAGGCTTTCACTCAAGGCCTAGACATACTAAGTTTGGTAGCCTCAAAACAGTTTAAGTAGAACTTGATCGAGTATCTAGATGTAACGTGGACCGATGTGCATAATCGGTACCAATCAAAGATTAGGGTCGAGGAAGACCAGTTGGGGGCTCCTTCCGGATCCGTTTATCCAAACAGGCCCGTCGATAGAGTTAAACGGGATATTGACCGAGAAACTCAGTCAAACAGAGATCGATATCAGCCATACGGTGGAGATCGGATAAAAAACGGGCCTGGTGCAACCCCGTTCGAAGTGATAGAAGAAATGATCGAGGACAGAGCTCTCGAGGGCTGATGAGTAAGAGTGGTTTAGACCGTAATGTCGAGCCTAAAGAAGAACCTCGACTATCGGAATACAACTTCAACGTTGATGCATCAGCTATTGTATCATCCATCGGACGCATGAAAGACACCAGGTGGCCTCAACCTCTGCAGATCGATCTGGCCCAGAGAAATCCTAATCAAATGTGCAAGTATCATGGCACCCATGGTCATAGAAAAGAAGATTGCAGACACTTGAGCGAGGAGGTAGCCCGTTTGTTCAACGAGGGGCATCTTCGAGAATTCTTAAGAGATTGGGCTAAGAACCACTTCAAGAATAGAGATTCAAATAGACAGAATGAGCAACTAGGGCCGCAACACGTAATCCACATGATTGTTGGAGAGGTCGATATTCCTCAAGGGTCCGTATTCAAATGCACCAAGGTGTCGATCATGAGGGAAAAGAGGACTCGGGACTATGTTCTGTAAGGGACCTTGTTTTTCAAGATGAGGATGCAGAGGGAATCTTACAACCTCAAAAAGACGCACTGGTAATATTGTTCTTATGAATAAAACTCAAGTTAAACGTGTTTTGATTGATCCAGGTAGATCGTCCAACATTATTCAATCAAGGGTCGTAGAACAGCTCGGCCTACAGGATCAAGTTATGCCCGTAGCCCGAGTACTCAACGACTTTAACATGGCATGCGAAACCACCAAAGGTGAAATTACTTTTCCAGTGAACGTATCAGAGACCATCTAAGAAACAAAGTTCCATGTGATCGAGGGTGACATGAGATACAATACCCTGTTCAGGGGCCATGGATCCATAACATGAGGGAAATACCCTCGAACCTTCACCAGGTTCTTAAGTTCCCAACACCAGAGAGAGTCAAAATGATGTACGAGGAGCATCCCGCCGCCAAGGAGACGTTTGCAGTCGATGAAGTGATACCGATATCGGCACTCTCATCAACAAAGGGATCAGATTCGAAGGGAAAACAGGAGGCCCAATAGCAACCACAAACACTAGCCTTGGCCCAATCGGAGAAGCAGGGGACCGACGAGGACGAGGATGACGACTATTGGATCCCTCGATCCTTCATAATTCCTGATGACTCCGATGACACTAAGTCAACGGTCGAAGAGCTGGAACAAGTCATATTAATCGCGTATCTTCCCGAACGAAAGGTATACCCTAACATAGGGTTAAATCTCGAGCTCAGGAAAAAACTTATTCAATTTTTTTTAGATAACATGGATTGCTTTGCTTGGTCCTATCTCGATATGACGGGGATCCCACCAGAAATCACTACCTATAGATTAATCGTGGACCCAAAGTTTCATCCGGTGAAGCAAAAAAGAAGGCCCCAGTCCGAGGTTAAGCATGCATTCAAGGATGAGGTGACCAAACACCTCAAAATAGGATCCATTCGGGAAGTAAAGTATCCCGAATGGTCAGAAAACGTAGTTGTAGTACCTAAGAAGGGAGATAAACATAGAATGCGTGTAGATTATAAAGACCTGAATAAAGCATGCCCTAAGGATTCTTTTCCTTTGCCTAATATCGATCTTATGATTGATGCCACAGACGGCCACAAGATTCTAAGTTTCCTCGATGCCTACTCCGGGTACAACCAAATACAGATGAACCCGGAGGATCAGGAAAAGACCTCGTTTATCACTAAGTATGGAACCTACTGGTATATTTAATGTCGTTCGGGCTAAAAAATGCTGGTGCCACTTATCAACACCTAGTAAACCGAATATTCGAAGATTAAATAGGAAAATTAATGGAAATTTATATCGAAGACATGTCAGTTAAGCCTCTGCAAGCAGAGGACCATTTAAAGCATTTGTAGGATACTTTCGATATACCGAGGAAGTACTATATGAAGCTCAACCTAGAAAAGTGTGTGTTCGAGGTTGGATCGGGTAAGTTTCTTGGCTTCATGGTGTCCAATCAGTAATTCGAGATCAACCCCGATAAAATTAAATCTATCGAGGATATCACAGTAGTATATAATGTTTGTCACGACCCAATTTAACCCTCCGAAAGGTGTCGTGACGGCACCTAGTCTTTACGACTAACCCTAATATTACGGAAAACATATAGAAAACTCAATAAATAAGGAATAAAACAAATGTTGTAAATAACCCAAAGCACTGACGCTCGCCATATAAAAAATAATCTCTCAATGAACCGGAATTTCACTAAGTCACAAGCCTCTATAAGCTATTGTACTCTATACAAAGTACGAAGATACATAAGAAGACTCTAGACAAGGGAGTAGAAGGGGACTCCGAGAATTTTGCGAACGCGGCAGAAGTACCTTGATGTCTCTTGGAAATCAGCAATACGTACTATTCTCGAGGCTGATAGCTCGTATCTGGATCTGCACACGAAAAACATGTGCAGGAAAGGGCATGAGTACACCGCAATGGTACCCAGTAAGTGCCAAGCCTAACCTCGGTCTAGTAGTGACGAGGTCAGGTTAAGGCCCTATCAGAGTAAATATAATAAATTAAACAGTAAAAGATATAAGTAAATATTATGGTAAATAGTTAAAGAAAATTCTCAATAATTTAACAGTCAAGGGAGCCCTCGGCTCAGAACAAGGTAATACAATGTGGAATCTCCTGGGATACCGTCCCGTAGTTCCGAATTAATATGCAGTATAGGGGGATCTCCCGAAATACGTTAGTCCCAAAGTAAATATGCAGTGTTAGTGGATCTCTCGGAATACGTCGATAATCCCAAAATAAATATGCAAGACAAGGGATCTCCCAGAATACGTTCGTAGTCCCAATTTGAATATGCAAGACATGGGGATATCCCGGAATACGTCTGTAGTCCCAATTTAAATGTGCAACACAAGATACAATGACATATATGGCACTGAACTATACAATTTACACTAATCACAGATAAGGAAAATATGGATCTAACTAAGCATGGCGCACAGAATGTCAAGTAGGCAGTTAAAACACTTAAGCGTGCTTTTTCTAATCTAAGCTAAACAATTAAACATTTTAGTGCAATTTAATAAGAGAAAACAATTATGATTTAAGAAGGAAAAACGGGATTTTTGCAATAACTGCCAGTATACGTACTCGCCACCTCATGTACTATCAAGTAATAAAATATCCTTATGGGGAAAGTCCCCAACACAAGGTTAGGCAAGCCACTTACCTCAACCGCATAAATCAACACGATATCACGTTCTTTCAACGAGTATCCGACTCTAAATGGCCCGAATCTATTCAAAATAATTGCATAATGTAAATATAACTATAAGTAACTAATTAAATCGAAGCTAAAATGCGAAATTAGGAAAATTGCCCAAAATGTCTCCCCGGGCCCACGTCTCGAAATCGGGTAAAAGTTACAAATTATAAACACCAATTCACTCACGAGTTCACTCGTCCAGAAATTATCCAATTCCGACACCTAGAACTCGATCAAAACTCAAAAATTTAATTAGGAAACTTTTCCCCGAAATTCCCACTCTTTCACTCAAATCCCTTGATTGAATGAGGAAAATGGCTATAGATTGAGTACAATCACTTTTGCAATTATGGCCTAATTAGTCATTGTATACCTTTAAAATTCGAAATTCATGTTTCTTACATTTTTTATATTGTTTAAATATTGTAATTTTACTTATTTTTAACTCAATTTCATCTTTTTAATTTCTTAAGTATTTTATTAATTAATTAGCTATTTTCTATTGGGTATTTAATAACTAGCCTACCTTATTTAAAACTAGCCACAATTGAACCCAATTACCCAACCCAAATTACCCAACCCAGATTTCAATCAAACTACCTAGCCCAACTAAATCCTACCCGGCCCAACCCCTACTTTAATCTGAGCCGTTGATCAAATATGATCAACGACCCAGACCAACCCATACCAAAAATATCATCTAACCTAACCCTCCCCCCACCAATTCATTTTCCTTGGCGACCTTTGTTCTCTCATCTCTCTATCTCTCTCAGTTACTCTCTAGAAGTCTCCCCTCCGATAGGTCTGTTCCCCTCTCAGGCCGGTTCTCTCACCGGCATCCATGGCTCCTCACTACCTCTTGGTCATCTATTCACCTCTCACTCGCTCAGTGACGCCCTGAGTCCTTCAAGACGGGCCTGGAGTTGTCGGCTTGCCTCCGTTGAGCCTCTTGCCACTTTTCGGCCAAAGTAAGTTTTCATGTTTTCTGGCCTAATCTATGCCATCTCTGAGGATTTGCCTTCTTTTATGGGTTTCACGAAACCCTAATCATCTGCATTTTTAATTTTTCTTAATGTCTGCTTACATTCTTACAATATTATGATATTTTCCTAGGGTTGTCTCTGGAAAATCTTTTCTTTTAATGATTTCAACACTAGGGATCTTAACCATGTCTTCAAAATGATTTCTTCTTGATTTTTAGTTACCTGTACCATGTTTAAGTGATTGTTTTGTGAGTTATTATTGTTCGAACTGCTATTGTTGAAACCCTAATACCCTAGGTCGATTTTGTTATGTGTGTTCTTGTTCGACTCAGTGCTATAACTTCTGATTCTCCTGTTGTTCTTATATCAATCGACACTGTTGTTTAAATACTTAGTGAATTTAACCATTCAACTCACTGATTGTTCATTTGCTGATTCTTTGCTGATTTTTCGCAATATTTTCCTTAAATAATACAGTTGTGCACTTTCTTTTTACAATGCTATATCAACTTCTGAATTCCTGTTATATTTATGTGATATCTTCCTTAAATACACGATTGTTTATTTTCCTTTTATAATAATGTACCTATTTTTTGAATCCTTTCCATATTTATGTGATGCTCTTTTACTTTTCCGGATTCCCTGTGATTTCGAGTCTTCTTAATTGATTTCTGAACTGATACCCTATTTTATTCCTTAATGTAATATTGCTACAACATGCCTTAATTAACTCACTATGTATTTGGCTTTATTTGTGCACTATATGACTTCCTTGTTCTATTTTTGGGAGAATCAGTCCTATTGGACTGATTTCGTTGCCTTATTTCATCTTGACAATATCGTTTGAATTAGATTCCTTAATTAAAGGGGTCCTGTTATCTTTAATTGATATTGATTGATTGCTACTACCATAATTTGCTATGTGCTATTTGATTTTCAAAACTATATAAAGACTTGTCTTCTCTCTTTGCAAAGACGCTGACTCAGACACTCACACTGAGTTTCACACTAAAAACGGACTAACATTGGGCAGTCGAACATTTGCTCAATTCTCTGTACTACTCTCTTGTGTTCTGCTTCTCTTGGCTCTCTCTCTTGTATCTATCGTTACTCTTTGCTTCTTACTATTAGCCAGCTGCTAAGCAAAGGCTAATACTGTGCTATTTGCTCTCTCTCTTCTGCTGCTCTTTACTTGCATCTCTGGTATGTCCTAGTTAATATTATTTCACTCCAAACAATATGCTTCAATTTTTGCTTAAGGTTCTTGCTCTTTCTTTTGTGCTTCTATTTGTGGTTCTACTGCTTATCCTGTCACTAGCATATCTAATCCCTTATATTATCTCTCTTCTTCTTCTAGTTTAATTTAACCCTGTGTTGTTTTCTGCAGATTATCACGTCCTATACTTTCGTTATTCCCCATTCCTCCTATATGCTTATTATCTCTTATATGATTGTGTAACAACTGTGTACTATTTGGTATCTCTATGGGTTGAATTTGTACCTAAACTTATTACATACTATCACC
>ML294199.1:10216-36734 GCA_005239495.1 Nicotiana undulata
GTATATATAAAGCTCTGTAAGGAAGTAAAGGTACAATGCAATGCAATATGAGGGAAACGCTCAGGTCTCTGCCCGCAATCCCTGTATGCAATGCAGAATGAGGGAAAGGCTCAGGTCTATGCCGGCAATCCCTGTATGCAATGCAGAATGAGGGGAAGGCTCAGGTCTATGCCCGCAATCCCTATATTTATACGTAATATAAAGTTAATCCCCAAAATAACGTAGTTTAAGGGTTTGAGGAAAAACCAGTTGAAAATCTCGAAGAAAAATCATTAAAATTAGTTTCAAAGAATAGTAACGATTGGAAAATCAGTTAGAAATCAATTTACCATGATAAATCTTAAGTTATTATGCAATTTAAATGATAGCAGTAATAATAGAGTTGAAAATGGAGCATTATGTAGAAAGAAAATAAGGAACTTCAGTGAAAATATCCCGTGCACGCGCTTGTCACATCACGTACACGGGGTTTTATAGGAAAAACCAGTAAAAATGCCTAAGGGAGATTCCCCAACACAGAGTTAGGCAAGCCACTTGCCTCAACCGTGCAATTCAATCGCTAATCACTCTCTTGCCACGAGTCCAACTCCGGGTGGCCCAAATCTATTCAATTCGAGGGGACAACCTAAATATAAACTCAAGAAATCTAAATAACTAATTAAATTCAGAACTAATACGCAAAATTAGAAAATTTGACCAAAACGCCCCTCAGCCCACGTCTCGGAATCGGAAAAAATTTATATTTTCCGAAACTTTATTCACTCACGAGTCTAACCATATGAAAATCTCTCAAATCGTAGGTCAAATATCTAATCAAAACCCCAAAATTCGTTCTAGGAAGTTTCTTCCAATTTTTCTCAAATTTCAACTCAAAATCTCGAATTAAGGGTGGAATTTAATATTAGAATCATGGAAATTAACCTATGATGGTTAGAAATCACTTACCTTGAACACCCAGGTGAAAAGTCCCTCAAAGATCGTCTCCCCCGAGCTCCCACAACTCAAAAATGGTGAAATAAGGTCTAATCTTCGAAATGGGGTTTTTAATATTCTGCCCAGTCATTTCTTCTATGCGATCGCAGAGAATCCTCTGCGATCGCGGAGAGTAAGTAACTCACGAACCCAAATAACCCAATGCGATCGCGTGCAAGGGTCTGCGATCGCGTAGCTTCACACTCCAAACCTATGCGATCGCGGTTGGGGCCACGCGACCGCGTAGAGTCACCACTGACTCTCCCCTCTGACCAGAAAACCTTATGCGATCGCGACCCATTGAATGTGATCGCGGAGACCAAACCCTTCAGGCTCTGCGATCGCGGACCTTAACTTGCGATCACAGAGAACAACCTCAGGCCTCCCTCGACTTCCCTTATGCGATCGCGAGGGCTGACCTGCGATCGCAGAGAACAACCCACAGCTGAAGAAAAACCAAAAAACCAGCAAAGGCTTTTGGCCTTAAAGTGTCCGTTTGAACACCCGAAACACACCCGAGGCCCCCGAGACCTCAACCAAAACCACCGACTAGTCCAAATACCTTATTCAAACTTGGTCGAGCCTTAAAAACACGCTCCATAACATCAAAATCATCAAATAAGCATAGATTCAAGCCTAAGAATTTAGGAATTTTCAAGAATTCACCTCCGACGCCGAACCACGTCTAAACTCGTCCGAATGACCTCAAATTTTGCACACAGGTCATAATTGACATTCCGGACTTGCTGTCGCTTTCGGAATTCTATTCCGAGTCCGATATCAAAATCTCACCTATCGGCCGAAATCGCCGAAATTCTAACTTTCGCCAATTCAAGCCTAGATCTACGGCTGACCTCAAAAACACATTCCGAACACGCTCCCAACCCCGAAATCACTCAACAGAGCTAACGGAGTCGACGAATTTCTATTCCGGATCCGTCTTCACACAGCTCCCGCTCCGGCCCAATTTCTAAGGGTAAAACTCACCTTAAAGGACTATATGTCCAAAAACACTCCAGTTTTCATCACTCAACGCTCTGACTCATTCCATTAACCTAATAAGACAAGGGAGGAACAGTTATCACGGAATCGGGGCGCTAACTTTCCAAAATGACCGGCCAGGTCGTTACTGTACTGCTCAAGAAATAACTCAAGTTATAAATAGTATTCAAAAGATCTTATTGTTTTATTTTGTTTGCGGCCTAGAGATGCAACTAGTGGATCCCTATCACCCATGGGCGCAAGAAGATCATCTGATGGCAGTAATCCAAGTGACAACAATTAAAGTTCTTTATAATTGAATTAGATAATTAATTATGACAATGTAATTATGTGATTGGAGCGGATGTTAGAATGGCTTGGGTGAATGTTTTATGTTAAAATTTAGTTTGACGCTACTGTATGCAGCTAGAAACATTGCTGAATCTGCTTTGAGCATTTATGTAGCCCCATCATTTATATATGAAAGTAATACTTTTGTGATGCTAAATATGTCGATATTTCTAATAAGTGTTTATATATATATATATATATATATATATATAGTTAGATTATGACATGGATAGGTTTATTAGTAGATAATATTCAAAGTTCAATATTTGTAAAAAATGTGCAGCAAAAAAAAAATGTTCAATGAATTGCGTGGGTTTTGACTGCCGGAACTTGTAAAAAAATATAATTGTTTTTATATTTTAAAAATCAATTTACGGCGGTTGCACTGCGGCAAACTAACTCCTGCTAATTAATTACGGCAGTCGTGGCAGCGATCGCGCCAGAACTCCAGTAAATTGATTGCGGCGAGCCTTCTTGCAACAGTTTTGTGAACCGCTGCAACAACAAATTGCGGCAGTTGCTGACCGCTGCAATTTGTAAAAATAACTGCCGCAATTTGACTGTTTTTTTGTAGTGAGTTACTTTTTTTTATTGATCATTCCATATATTGTTCTTGTTTTTCTCTAAGTGAATAAATGTATAATTGTCCTTAACAACTTTATTTAGCTTTACAATTTAGAAAATCTTACGGGTATGCAGATCAATTATAATAAGGCGGACATTTAGCACTATCAAGGGAATAGCATATAGAGTATAGTAGTAAATTTATGTGGTTTGATGTACAATATTTCGTCTCTTTATTTAATTTGAAAGCAAACATATTAAAGAAAAAACAGAAAAGTTCTTTATTTATCTAAATGAAATAACTCTGGCAAACTGGAAAGAGTAAACATTTTTACTATAAAATCCTAAATATCATTTTCCCACCACACTTAACTTTAAACCATTACAATTCGTTAGATCCTTCTCCTTATAAATCATTTTTCCAGAAAAACTGTTGTGTTCTAATTTTTCTTCTATTGATGAATATACTTTCTTGGTGCTGGCTTGGGTGAAAGTTTCCGAGTCAACCTTGAGGACACCGAAGAATGAGGAGCCAATCGCGATTTAGTGCCAATCTTTTCTTTCAAATGCGGTGCTAATTTAAAATTACGGTTTAGTTTGGTCGAGATTTCTGGAGCAAGGTGTTTCTTTGGTGCAGAGTTAGGAGCAATGTTGGATTTATAATGTAGTGATTTTGTTACCTTAGGCATAAGAGTTGTGACTGAAACCGAAGGAAATTTACTTAAAATTCTAGGAGCCGAATGTGGCGAAAGACGTTTAATTGATGCAGGCTGAGGTGCAAATTTTGAT
This sequence comes from Nicotiana undulata, assembly GCA_005239495.1. Taxonomy (NCBI): domain Eukaryota; kingdom Viridiplantae; phylum Streptophyta; class Magnoliopsida; order Solanales; family Solanaceae; genus Nicotiana; species Nicotiana undulata. The sequence continues at coordinate 13,874 of ML294199.1, forward strand.
TTAGAAAAAGATGTTTTAGTTATCTTAGGGGTTGAGAGTGGTGTTAGCTTTGAAGACACATGAGAATGAGGAGCCAAAGAAGATTTAAATGATGGTTTCGGAGGAAGGCTTTGTTTACTTGGGATTTTGGGGGCCAAATGTGTTGGAAAATATCTATTTGGTGCAGGCCTAGGAGCAAATCTGGATTTTGAAGGAGATGTTATTATCACCTTAGAGGTTGAGTGAGGAATTGGCTTTGAAGAAGACACATGAGAATGAGGAGCCAAGATTGAGTTGGATGGGTGCTTTCCAATTGACTTTGGTGCTATTTTTGGAGAAAGATTTTGTCTAATTGAGCTTTTAGGAGCCAAATGTGTTGGAAAATATTTTCTTAGTGCAAGCCTAGGAGCAAAAATAGATGAGTAAGGTAATTTTGTCAATTTAGTCACATGAGAATATTGAGGGCCCAAACTTGACTTAGATTTGCTCTTTTCTCTAGGATTTGATGTTGGTTTTGGAAGAAGGTTTTGTTTAATTGCGCTTTTAGGAGCCAAATGTGCAGAAACATGTTTATTTGGTGCAGCATTAGAAGCAACTTCAGGTTTAAAATTGGATTTAATTGAGTGAGGAATTTCTGAGGCATCCTTAGGAGTTAAGTGGAAAATGTGGTTTGATGCTGGCTTTGGAGCTAAGTGTGGTGGAATCTTGTGCTTAGGAGACAAAGAGAATGCAATTTCAAATGAAGTTGCAAATGTGAAGAGAAACAAAGCTGCAAAGGTGTAAAACTTTCCCATTTTGCTCTACTATGTAAGATTTCTTGTAATGGCTATATTGAAATGTTATGACTTGTGTGTCATATTTATAGGTAGACAAATACGTGAACAAACAGGCTTTCGAATAAGTCTAGATTAAACTCCCTTAAACTTTAATGAGGTAATTAAGTAACTTTAAGTTCAATGAGAAATGTACCATCATAAATGTTTACTGATCAAATGAGTTACAATTGACACCAATAATTCGTTACATATAATTAATTCCTTGTTGGGGTTTTTCTTTTTCTTCCTCTTTTAGGGGGGTGTGTGTGTGGGGGGGGGGGTCAGCTTTTAAATTTCCATTTCTATGTACTATACATGTTTTCTTTATGTCATTCAATTTGGGGCAAGTGCACAGATAGCTAGTCCTGAAACTAAAAATCTTAACATATGTTCTAATTGGTGAAATTGCATTAATTGCAATTTACATTCAATTTAGAACACTGGAACGATAGAACTAAGGAGAATGTAGTAACATTAATATGCAACGTGTAGGAATATTTACAGTAAATCAAAAAAAAAAGCAGCGTAATAATAACAAACAACTCGGAAAACCTGACGAGTTCAAAAAATGCTAACAAAAATGCAGAGCAGATTGGACAACTAGTTTTGTTGGCCAAGCTATCATTTTGTAATGTTTACACTTGTAGACAAGAACAGATGAGGGTTTGAAGAAGTTTCTTTTCTTTTTACTTGCATTGACACTGCCACAAGATATTATTTAATTGTCCATTTAACTTGAGAAATACGATTATTAGTGCTAATATAATAATCGTGGGGCGAGAATAACGTTAGCGTACCTGTTAACGCAACGGAAGAATTGTTGAACTCACCACTGAAAATATTGCCCAAAATCAAACTTTGAATCACTAGGAAACAAAGTTAATCTTCCACCAATTAGATGCCCTAACTTATGTATGTTTTTTCGTGTGGAAAGGATTAGTCAGAGAAAATTCTTACGTTTGAAAGTTTTGTATTTTCTCCTAATATAAATAGGCAGAGTAATTGCGGTTAAGGAAGATAACTCATCACTCATCCCTTTTTTTTGCACGTTCTGTTTAGTGGAGTTTGTGATCTAGTGGTAACTTCCCTTAATCCCCCCCCCCACCCCCCACCCCCCCCNACCCATAATCCAACATCTCCCGCTTCCCACTCCCACTCGGATCAGGAATAAGAATTTGATCAATTTGATTATCAACGGTGCTAGAAGACACTTGCTGACTATCTGAGTTCAACATTTCATAAAGAGGCTCTCCATTCTTTACCTCGCCCTTCTTTGGAAAATCATTTTCCAAATGTGACATCTCGTGTTTCAATCTTAGTAACACTTCCATCCTCTAATTCACCAATGAACACATACCCTTTGGAGTGTTCTGAATATCTTATAAAGATAAATTTCTTGTCTTTTGGATCTAATTTACCAAACTTGCTAAAAGAATCCTTTACATATGCAGCACAACCCCGAGGTCGTAAATCCTTTAAGTTTAGTTTATAACCAGTCCATATCTAATAAGGAGTGGAAGAAACTTATTTAGAAGGCACTTTGTTCAATATGTAGGTTGCAGTCAATAACGCGTCTCCCCAAAAGGAGATAGGTAAATTTGTCTGCGGCATCATGGACCTTATCATGTCCAGTAGTGTTCTATTCCTTCTTTCTGCTACACCATTTTGTTGAGGTGTGTATGGAATAGTTAACTGTCTAGTGATGCCCTTTTCAATGCACAATTCTTCAAATTCATTTGATAGAGATACATGCTCTCTATCGATTCTTAAGGTCTTAATCCTTTTGTCTAATTGATTCTCAACTTCATTCAAATATTTCTTAAAGCATTCAGGTGCTTCATATTTATGAGAAATCAAATAGACATAACCAAAGCATGTGAAATCATCAATGAACGTAATGAAATATAAAGCGTCAGACCTAGCCCTCACATTCATTGGGCTACAGTTATCAAATTGAATTAATTGCAATGGAAAATTATCTCTCTTATCTTAGCCTTTCCAAATGGTTTACATGTAATCTTTCCGGCAAGACAATTTCCACAAGTTGGCATTTTAATTTTAGAGAAGAACTCAAATGTTCTTCCTTAGTCAATCTATTCATTCGGTCCTGCCCTATGTGACATAATATTGCATGCCATGTAATAACATCAACATCATTGTTACTAGAATAACATGTCATAACACAACGGTCAACATAATAATTATACGTAGAAGGATTACAATCTAACACAATAAAATCATCATAACGATGTCCAAAACCATAAAAAATATTGTCTTGAGTAATTCTAAGACCATTGCAACTAAAGTTCAAATTAAAATCTTAATCGATAAAAACAGACACAAAGACTAAGTTTCGTCGAATCTCTGGAACATAAAGAACGTCATGCAACATCAAAGATTGGCCACCACGCATGTCCATTCTGCAAGTGCCTATCCCTTTTACTTCAAGATTTGTATTATTTCCCACATATATATGCTTTGATCCGGGTGGAACTCGACGAAACTCTATAAACGCTTCTCTATCGCGGCTCACATGGTCGATGGACCCTGAGTCTACAATCCACACAGGATAAGATTTAGTTAGCAAAACAATGCTAGAAACATATATAGCACTAAGAGATGTATAGTGAAATGCTACCTTTTTCGGCTCAATGCACTCACGACCAAAATGCCCTAGGACTTGCAATTGTAGCACTTCATCTTGATCTTGTCTTTCTTCTTGTAGAATCGTTTTCCTCTCTTGGAATTTGGCTTGTTTCTTTGGAGGATACTTCTCCAGTCTCCTTACCCTTTCCGTCATTTTTCCAGTTTTTCTTGCGCTTGAATCTTGATCTCTTTGTACCACTTGATTCTGCCACAAAGGCATTAGGTACATCTTTAGCACCACCAAGACGCTCGTCTTCAAGCTCCATCTGACGGGCAACATCAGCAAAAGTTTTGATGCTATCATTGCAGGTCAAGTTAACCTTCAGATGTTCCTAATTATTGGGAAGAGACCTAATCACTGCCTGAAATTGCTGCTCATCAGAGAGAACATGGCCAGCACTTTTGAGTTGAGCAATCATATTTGACATCACCCTTAAATGTTGCTTGACACCGTGATCTTGACGCTTTTTGTACGTGTCAAATATGATTGTCAGTTGTCGAAGGAGAGTCATAGTTTTACCCCCATATGCCTCTCTTAAATGTGCCCACATGGCTTGAGCAGTAGGATATTGCTCACATTCGTGGATGAGATCATCATCAACTAAACTTACAATAATTCCACGTGCAGTGGAATCTTTCTTTTTCCAAACATTGTAAGTTTCCAGATCCCTCATATGTTGGGCAGTGTTACCCTCCTGTAGATGAATCATACCATGGTTAATACTTTCAAGAGCATCTTGTTCTTTTCGATGTCGTGTTTGTTATTAGAGATAATTTTACAAGTTTAACTCATCAATATATACTTCAGTCAATTTATGCATGTGATTATACACTCAAGTAAATTAATTTTAAAATTAATTCTATATTTAGTAGAGAATCGAAAGGTCACTATGTTTTCATTCATCATCTATGTATTAATATTTTAATTAATATTAAAATCACTTCGTAGTGTGTACTTTATTTCAAGTCTCAATCCATTACAAAAATATATAATAAACAATGTAAGTAACTGGTGAGACAAATAACATAATTTAAATTCATTAAGATAAAACACATAATAATAATTTACATGTTTTCTGGGACATACATGTACCAATCGGACACTAACTCTTGCACATATACGCTAAAAGGTGCACTAGGCCTAATATCATGATAAACCTCACTTAAAATTTCACCTCAAGGCTCTCGAAGAGAGTCTGCTTAAATAGCTAATTTCTACGTAATTCGCCAATTCAACTCTTTTTAACTGAAAAAGGTTTACATGTTCAGGAATGGAAATATGAAGGCCCATTTAAATTTCTTAAACTCACTAAATTTCTTTTCTTTTTCCCTTCGTTCAGCCCTTCGATCCCTTAACTCATTTTGCCTCGCCCTTGGGACATTCCTGATGACTTCAGGCTCTGAGTATGAACCATTATAGAAATAAGTCCTACGACGACGTATCCTTCTACGTTGTACCCTTCCTTGACTTCGAGAACTCCCACTTGGAGTAATTTGAACTTGTCCCTGTTCAGCCATATTTGAAATAGGACCAAGGAACAATAAGAATGGCTACAACCATTCAATGTGACGACATATATCACAATTACTTATAGAAGGATATCAATGGATGGATTAAGACTAAATTTATTTTTTATTAAGAGACAACCTTAGAGATTAAGACTAAATCTGTTAATAGAGACTAAATCTGATTCTATTCCTCAACTTTGCAGCCACAACCGATGGTATTCATAGCATTTACTTGTCTTCCTATCTTTCTCATTGTTCTTATAACAAATAGGCTCACATAGTGGTTGCAATGAATACTATTCTCTTTTTCCTCTTTCTCGTTGTTTTAGGGGCAAAGATTTTGTTAATTTGACACAAGCAGAAACATTAGCAGAAACTTTTGACCTGGAAACCTTTAAAAGGAGAGGCTCATATGCGTTATTCTATCGTCTGATTGTCAGACTTGGCGAAGACCCAAACTCTCACCTGTGCGCAATAAAAATTCCACTTTGAAAAAAAAAATCACTAGATGCCATTATACTTTCTTAAAAGACACCTTGAAATAATTTATTACGCATGTTAACAACTCACTGATTACGAGAAGTTTAAATCAAAACTGAAACTTGTCGTTGGCAACAAATAGGAGCAAACAACCTAGCTCTGATGCCAATGTTAATATAATAATTGCGGGGCGAGAACAACACTAGCGTACCTGTTAACGCAGGGAAGAATTGTTGAACTCAACAACGAAACAATTGCCCCAAATCGAACTTTGAATCACTATAAAACAAAGTTAATCCTCCAGCAATTACATGCTCTAACTTATGTGTGTTTTACGTGTGGAAAGGATTAGTCAGAGAAAATTCTTACGCTTGAAAGTTCTGCATTTTCTCCTTAACATAAATAAGTAGAGAGGTTAAGGAAGATAACTGATAACTAGAGATTTTACCTTATTTTACACTCTTTCTTGCTTAAGTTTTGGATAAAAGTGTATGCAAAATAGTCCCAAAGGCTTACTTGTTGTGTTTGTTGCAGGGTTTAGTCAAAAAGGGTGACAACTAGTGAAAAACCTGCTCAAAAAGGAGTGAAACTTGCACAAGTACCAAGAACAAGCACAAGCAAAGTTCAACTGACCAGTGCGGACCGCGGTCCACTTTATGCGGTCCGCACTGAAGAGATTCAGAGTGGTGTTTTTTAAGGCCAAACCAACGCGGACCGCGGTCCATTTTACGCGGTTCACACTGAGGATATTCAGAAGGCATCGACATTGAAGGCTAGAAGACCAACGCGGACAACAGTCCTTTCTTCGCGGTCGGCACTGAAGCCACCGCGGCCGCGGTGCATTTTACGCAGATCGCGGTGGCCAAGTTCAGAGGCCCAATTTTGTGAGCTAAAAGCCTCACCGCGACCGCGGTCCAGTTTGTGCGATCCGCGGTGACCCCGCAGGTGTATTTTTGTCCAGAAAATTTGGCCTAGTATGAATAGTTTCTTTTCTTATTTTTAGGAAAGCTTTTGTACTCTGATATTATCAGGAGCTCGTGAACGTTTTTTCTTTAGCTTTTTGAGTAATTTTAGAAGGGTTTCAACATGGAATCTTTCAATTTTAGTTTATAATTCAATTTTATGGGTTTTGCTTCATCTATTTCTCTTATTTCTTCAGTTGTTATGAGTAGCTAAACCCATTAGCTAGGGTTGTGGCTCAACCCTAGTGTGGGTGTTTAATAGGTTCTTTAAATTAAGGCTTAGATGTTTATGAGTGTTTGGTATTTGGGCTGATTTGTGGTTTCCATGTTAAAATTAGTGGTTGCAAACACTAATTAGTGTTCATTTGACTTGGGTTCTTCTTGAGAAAGAGAACTTGAGTCTAGAAAATCAGCCCAACAAGGAATTGGGACGAAATCAAGAGATTGATAATCTCAATTAACGGGTTAAACCTAGAGATAGTAAAACCCTACTTGAGCCAATATTGCTTGCATAATCTTGGCACCCAATTGGCCTCGAGAGAGGCAATTAGGGCAAAGCCACTCAAACTACCGAGAGGTATAGAGTGGCTAATTCCGTGCATTGTCTATGCCATGTTCCCTTTGCTAACATCTCTGCCTTAGGTATTGGATCCCGTTAAATATTCGCCTAGGTGAAAGTTATAACCCTAGTGCCTTTTATCCATTAAGAAAACAACAAAAAGACATTAGTTAATTAATTAGCAAATTACCATTAGTATAAACCGTAGTGTAATTGTCAAATCAAAAAGTATGAAAAGTGCAATTAAGAGCACGAAACACTACTAGATTACCTAGAAACTCAACTCCAATATTCATAACTCTTTGTGGAATCGATCCTGATCCTTCGGATAAAAGCTGCTCCGACCCTCATCTTGCTACTTTATAGTAGTGTAGGTGAGTGCCGATCAATAACCCACCACTCACCCTTTTTTTTGCGCGTTCTGTTTAGTGGAGTTTTTGTGCTGGGTGAGTTGGAGCACTCCGAGAGTCGGCAGGATGTTGGGTACTGTAGGCAGATTACGGTAGAGGAGGTGGAAGGAGCGATGCATAAGATGTGCAGGGGCAGAGCAACGGGGCCAGACGAAATCGCGGTGGAATTTTGGAAGAGCGCGGGGTGTGAAGGTTTGGAGTGGCTCACTAGGTTGTTTAATGTTATTTTTAAGGCAAAGAAGATGCCCGAAGAATGGAGGTGGAGTACGATGGTTCCGCTTTACAAGAACAAGGGTGATATCCAAAATTGCAACAATTATAGGGGTGTCAAGTTATTGAGTCACACTATGAAGGTTTGGGAGAGAGTGGTGGAGGCCATAGTGGAGAGGTGCGTGTCTATTTTCGAGAATCAGTTTGGATTCATGCCGGGGCATTCGACTACGGAAGCGATTCATATGGTAAGGAGATTAGTAGAGCAGTACAGGGAAAGGAAGAAGGATTTGCATATGTTGTTTATTGACCTTGAGAAGGCATATGATAAAGTTCCGAGGGAGGTCCTGTGGAGGTGTTTGGAGGTTAGCGTCGTTCCAGTAGCGTACATTAGGGTGATTAAGGATATGTATGATGATGCTAAGACTCGGCTGAGGACTGTGGGTGGTGACTCGGACCATTTCCCTGTGGTGATAGGGTTGCACCAGGGATCGGCCCTTAGCCCATTTTTGTTTGCTTTGGCGATGGATGTACTGTCGTGTCACATCCAAGGGGAGGTGCTTTAGTGCATGCTATTTGCCGATGATATAGTGTTGATTGACGAGACGCGTAGCGGAGTTAACACGAGGTTGGAGGTTTGGAGACAGACCTTGGAGTCTAAAGGTTTCATACTGAGTAGAACCAAGACAAAATACTTGGAGTGCAAATTCAGTGAGACCCATGATGCAGATGTAGAGGTTAAGCTTGATGCTCAAGTTATCGCCAAGAGAGCGAGTTTTAAGTATCTCGGGTCTATTATCCAGGGTAACGGGGAGATTGACGAAGATGTTACACATCGCATCGGAGCGGGGTGGATGAAGTGGAGGCTCGCTTACGGTGTTCTATGTGATAGAAATGTGCCATTAAGACTTAAGGGTAAGTTTTATCGAGTGGTGGTTCGACCCGCTATGTTGTATGGGGCTGAGTGTTGGCCAGTCAAGAACTCTCACGTACAGAAGATGAGAGTAGCAGAGATGAGGATGTTGAGATGGATGTGTGGGTGTACCAGGCGAGATAGGATTAAGAATGAAGATATCCGAGACATAGTGGGAGTAGCCTCCGTGGAGGACAAGATGCGGGAGTCGCGACTGAGATGGTTTGGACACGTTAGGAGAAAAGGCATTGATGCCCCTGTCAGGAGGTGTGAGAGGTTGGCCATGGAGAGTTTGAGAAGGGGTCGAAGTAGGCCTAAGAAGTACTGGGGAGAAGTGATTAGGCAGGACTTAGCGCTACTTCAGCTCACTGAGGACATGACACTTGATAGGAGGGTGAGGAGGTCGAGGATTAAGGTAAAGGTTAGTAGGTAGTTTATTGTGGTCACCGATAGGCTTAGTAGCATGTATTTCCCTACATATTCTTAGATTTTTTTCACGGTTTTGTTCGCCTCGGGTATTGTATTCCCTGTTGATATTTTATTATGGTATGTTGTATTACGATATTTCCTCTTCTTCTTCTTGCCCTTCCTGAGCCGAGGGTCTATTGGAAACAGTCTCTCTACCTGCATTAGGTAGGGGTAAGGTCTGCGTGCAGACTATCCTCCCCAGACTCCACATGTTGGGATCAAACTGGGTTTGTTGTTGTTGTTGTTGTTTAGTGGAGTTTGTGGTCTAGTGATAACTTCCCTTAACACCTCGCACTTATCTCTCCTAACCGGGTCGGGTCAGCCCACATGGATCGACCAACGACCCATAATCCAACAATTAGCAAACAATGTTCCCCTACATAGTCCACCAGCTATCCTTTTTGGCAGGAAAAATAAAAGGAAATAATTAAGAGTGAGCAACGAGTTTGAATTGAGCTAGTGATTCATATCGAACATATTACGTTTTCAAAGAATTGAACAGCAGAGTCGAAAAATGAGTTGGCTCAATTAGTGACACGCCTTCGCCGCAGTGATTGGCCTCCAAATTTCAACCAGCAACCAGCAACCAGCAACCAGCAAATATTTTTTTTTGTAGATTACATATTAATATAATAAAAAAATATACATATTTATACATAACCAGAGTACAATTTTCGTATATTACCGACCAGGCAAATGTGTTAAAAGCCCTATCAAAAACATTAGTGAGACGCTTTCACTTCCAATCAAAACTTGGGAGTAAGAATGCTACTTCAGGTTGGGGTGGGTTAAAAAAGGCAAGAGAGCAGTTGGGGTATAAAGCACTTAATCTGAGAAAACTGAAAAAGAAAAGGTTCAATACATTAATGAAAAGACCACTGATTCTGATTATCCAACAAAATGTATCTATAAAGAACTGCTATGTAATTTCTAAATCCAAGATTGTCCAAAAAGTAAGTAAGGAATTAACAGCTTGTTCCTCAGAAAAAGTGTCGTACCCAAGAGATAGAATTAAGCTTTCTACTCAGCTGCCCCAAAGGGTGATGGGTGCTGCTTACACAACAACGTCTACACGTTCGAACTCAATTAAGGACATGTTAATATCTTGATCCACAGCGAAACTGGCTGGTTGACCAACTTCAATACGCCCAAATCTATCAACAGCAAGCCTCATCGATCCTTTGAACATGTCAACTTTAGCTTTTGTCAACACTAGTGTCGAACCTTCTTGAATTAAATCCACTACACAAAAAGACAGTTCAAAGTTCGATGAATAACTAAAGCGAAACATATATATATATATATATATATACATTTAAACTATCATACTTGTTTAATTACATCTAATCAAGATACTACCACATTTCTTTCATGTAATTAAAATGTTCCCTTTACTATCCCTGAATTTGCACCCATCAATTTATTCTAATGTAGGCCTAGCCATATCAGAAACCACAACAAGACTTATCAAAATACATCGGAGCAACAAGAAGACACATTATTTAGCAAATTATCACAAAACTCTTTCGGAGTGAAAACATAGCATATACTATCTCAATTTTCAGATTATGTACCTAGTGTCTATTTCAGTCTTTTCCTGTTTTATGCTGAAGATACTAATGACTTGTCTTTTCTTGTTTTTATTTTCGTGTTCCTGAGCCGAGGGTCTATTGGAAACAGCCTCTCTGCCCGATCCGAGTAGGGGTAAGGTCTGTGTGCGCTTTACCCTCCACAGACCCCACTTTGCCGGATGATTTTACTGGGTAGTTGTTGTTGTTGTACCTAGTGTCTATTTCAGACTTTAGAAAATATGTTGGTTTGGATTTGAATTATATGCATTACTCTACAACAGGAATACCATAATGTGGGATAAACTAGAATCTTCCAGATGTCGAGGGAGGAGCATTAAACAGAGAACTGGTCCCAGTTAAACATGTAAATTAACTTAAGAAAAAAGGGTAAACGATTATATTTAGGGAAGTATAATGTTTTAGCGTACGAGGATTAAGCAACTCATAGTTATTTTGACAATTCTTGCTGCTTTAGATCTAGGGCAACTTTCCCTGTTTCTGCATACAACAGTCTCTAAAGAGGACCCTCCCAATACCAAATTTGATAGGAAGCCAACAAAAAATCATCTCAAAATTTTAATCCTTTATGATACTAAAAAGGTTCTAGATAAAGATCCTCCTGTTTAAACAAAGAACCTCCATTTTAAAATCTGTCCAAAGGAACAGTTTCACAAGCATTTTTAAAAGGGAGAATGACTACAATAATCTATCGCTTTTATATTGCAGACTTTCTCGTCGCCCAAGCAAACTCATACTTGAAACGCGCCACACGTGTAACATTACCACCATGCCACATTAAACGCTAAAACATAAGATAAAGCCAACACCAATGCCAAACGCATGTAAGTACCGGAAGACTCCAATATGTATCTATATTATAGAACCTAAGCTTCTAGATATTGTGCCTCCCCACCTATTCCCTCTCTTCCTATCACTCTCTTTGAATTTAGACAAGATCTCAAAGCTCGTGGAGCACCATTTCCCCTTCCATCCCTCCCTATCCTAGGGAATGAAAATGCTTAGGTATTGCAAATTAGGTAAACATACTAGAGGTAAGAAAGCACCACTTATAATTCCTTTTTTCATATGGTAACGCACATCATTGGACAAGAATGAAGATCAAACGAACACATGTAATCATCCATGGTTAATGATAACAAGGATTAAACCCGGTTATCGGTTTCACCAATCAGTAGTAAGGGTTCTTTATGCATATGATCAGTATACAATACTACATATAGTTTCTAAATCAGAAAATGGGCAACAAGAATGGCACCCAAGGGTGTGGCCTGGTGGTCAATGAAGTGGGTTGAAAACATGTGGTCTCGGTTCAAATCTCAACGGATGCAAAAACACTAGGTGATTTTTTTCCATCTGTCCAAGCTTTGGTGGATAGAGTTCTGTTGGTGGTGGGAAGTAACAGGTATCCCGTGGAATTAGTCTAGGTGCTAGCAAGCTTGCATGGACATCACAGTTATAACGAAAATACTACATATAGTGTCTAAATCAGAAAATTCTCAACAAGAATTTCTCTATCTAATGAAAGGGGAGCCCGCTTCAAAATCGCCCGCCCTGCACCCACCCCCCAGTATATGCTTCAACCGGAATCACACAAGGGTAGATCCTTAACTGACGGACCAATCATTCCCTGCATAATGTATTAGGACCATTATTTCTTTTCCCAGATAGTCAAAAGTCCACAAGTACCAAACTTGCAGAACCAACTTAAGTATATGCATAGATACTAGTAATTTTCCCTACCTTTGCTTCATCAAAAGCTTCACGAGCAGTAATCCCATCCAATCAACGTACATTTTGAACACCAGAAGTTGTTGATGGCTAAAGGTTACAAGTTCTCAATTATATAAAGCCTCCCAATGGATTTTATTCATCTACAACAGCGAGGCCCGAAGGGATCTAACAAACCAACAATCTTTTCCAAATTTCAAATAAAATAAGATCCTTAACTACACCATTGAAACCCTTTCAACTTCCACAATTAATTAATGTCGAAAATATGCCAATTTGAACAACGAAGACTCAATAAATCTCAAGACACTCATTCTTCGGCTTCGACGCAACATGCAATACACACAGCAGAAGTCAAACATATGACAACAATGAAAAACAGCAAAATCATTTAAATCAGTTACCCTTTCAACCATCAATGACAAGATCTTAACAATATTTGTTCCCAATTGATGATACAAGCCAATTCTTAAAATTAAAGATTCGATTTTTCTCAATCCTAGCATTATTTCGCTTCGAGGGAACATCTAATACAAGTATACAACCGTTAAAACGTAAAAACAAAACCAAAAAAAATAGTCAGGGAATCAACCATTGATGTTACAGTCTTGGTAAAAGCAAAATTACCTTGATCATTGCGGGCAGTAAAAATAATTATTCCAGTTTCATCACCCACCAAACATTCAGCAAGACGATTTCTCTGTGCAATTGGTTTTTTACTAATAACCTTTACAGTTATATTAACCCCAAAATCCAATGGACGAAGCTGATTCACTTTTTTAGATCCCACTTGCTGCTTCTTCTGCTCTGCCATTTTTTCCACTTTTTTTTTTTCCTGAAAACATTTATTCCCAGAAAAAGAAATCAAAAATTGGAAAAAAATTCAGGAAACTTTAATAGAAAAAAAAATCAAATACAGCAAATCTTGACATAAAGATAGTATTTTTCCATGTTTTTGCATAAATTTGGCTGTTTTGAGATAAAAAGAGAACAGACCTGAAACTCGATTTCGCCGGAGAATGATACGAGATTTGTTCGAAGAAGAAGAAAATTCGAAGTTTTACATAAAATTGACAAAAATGGTTTGGTTGGTAGGCCTAATTAAATGCAACTTGGGTACATATTTGAAGTCCTTTTGTATGTTGACAATCTTGGGTATTTTTTTCTAGCTATACAATAATAAAAATCTATTTATCTTTTTTGTTTAGATTTTTTATTAATTACTTTGTACACTTATTTATAAGTTACATATAAAATTATTAAAAAAAAATTCAAGATCCCTTAAATTTAGCATATTAACATGACACCCACCCCATACTTCCAATAACTCCTACATTTAAGATTTTATTTCTTTTACTAAGGATTTAAAAAATATTTTCTCTCTTTCTTAACAATCACAGAAGATCTCTTTAAAAAAATTCAACCACGGTTATCCCCCAAAATTGTCGATTCTTTTTTCTTTTTCAAAGCTTTTCAAACCCAATTTTTCTCTTTCTTACTAATCCTTCAAAATCTCTCTTTCTTATTGATACAACATAGACGAAATTCGGAATATTGCTATAGAATCAAGTTGTGGTAAGTTTGGAATCTTGTTTTCTCTTTTTCAAAATATTTTATTGTATATAACTTGTATATGATATATCAAACCCAAAATAATACTTGATACAATACTAATAAAATTATAATAGATTTTTAGTATAGAGTTGTGATTGAAACTCGAAGAAAATGAAGATCATAATTATATCACAATTTTTCAAAAATGTATCGCAATTATATTACTATATGGGTGTATCATAATTGTTGAAGGAATTGTATTACAAATGTATAATAATTATATATTCATTGTATATTGTTATAATCAAGCAGTTGTGAGTTCGTGACGAATTTCACAGTTTGTATCACAAATATATGATAATTATAACTAATTTATTAGTATTGCATCAGGTATTATTTTGGGTATTAATATATCATATAGATACAATTGTGATACCAATATGAAATAATTGTGTTTTAAGCATAGATGTATCAATTTAAATACAAATATGATACAGTTATCATACAGTTCCTGAATATTTCTTCATTTTTAGTTTTGTCCAGTTTTCCAGCAAAAGAACGATGCAATTGATATTTTTTTAATAATATAAAGTTGTCAACAATAGTGGGAAGGGAGAAGAAGGAGATTCTGGGCATAGATTAAGGGACTTTGACGTAAAGAAAAAGGAGAAAGAAGAGGAGATAGGGGGAGGAAAAGAGGAAATGATGTAATTGAATCTCTTAATTGAAGGCAATAATGGGGTGGGAGCCTTTTAAGGATCAATCTATATAATTTATGAGAAAAATTCTGATATTTATTAAAAACTACAAAACATAGAGAACATACGTAAATAAGTTTCTAATATAGTATAAATAGGTAAAAATCCCATGAAATTTTGTGAAAAGAGATTTGGACTTCTGATGAGTAAATATGAATTGGACCTCCAATAGTAAGAAAATCTAGTGAAAATAGCATGGGCTAGCTAGTTTTTGGACAAATAATTAAGAAATAATCAGCATTTGCAAAATCGTTAAAAATAATCACTATTATATGCAGAGATAAATTCTGGACTACAATAAGCCAGCCGAAACACGAAAAGTTCTAGCATAATATGTTATATTATGGAGCTCTTGCATATAAACTTCCAAGATATTTGTGTTGGGTGAAATTCAAAAATAGTCAGATTTATAAATGGTTATGAAAAATAGCAACAGTTTCAAAAGTAATCAAAATGTAGCCACTTTTTATGTAAAGATAAATCTGAACGAAAACACTGTCCAAAATTCAGAAATATTCCAGCATAATATACTGGAGTTCCAGTATATAGAGGCAGATTTACCCTTGTTGAAGCGGTGATACCGCTTCATCACACACACACACACATATATATATATATATATATATATATACACGAAAGAAAACAGGCTTACAGGTAAAATAAAATGATACCACTTAATCAAAGCAATCAAGTTGGTTTGCTGGTAAATTCCCCGAATTAAGAGGCAGCGGTGAGGTGTTCGAACCTCTGCAACTTCATTTCTTTGCTTTTAATTTTTTACCAATACGGTTTCCGTTTTTTCAAAAGCAGCACACTTCTTACTAATTAGAATTATTTTGAACCCTACTTTTTTGAAAAAAATTCTATTCATTATGAAATAACCGAAATTACTTGCCGCAATTCTGCTACTTTTAATTTTTCTCGTTTTTTTTTTTCTAATTAGAATTTCTTGAAACATACATTAGTTTTCTTTTTGAGTTGATTTTATGTGTAATTTCTAGGGGTTATCTAATTGATATTTTGATTTATAATTCAGCTTAAATTCGAATGAAGAGATTTTATATTGTAGTACCTTCCGAACCTTCAAAACATGGTTCAACATCTCAAAGTTCATCTAACTTGGAAGAAACAACCGATGAGTCAGAATAACATCCACAAAGTGAAGGAGTTAATTTAAATTCTTTGGAGACTGATCTAGGTAAAAGATTAGCAATTCGAAAATATCATCCAAATGACCGTGATACAATAAGAAAAAAATATATTCAACAAGGTCCTTACCGACCTCGAAATCACAATTTCCCTCAAAGAAATTTTTTTGGTCAATTGTGTCGTTTTAAATCTCAATATACATTATTTTTCTTTTTGAGTTGTTTCTTTGTCTACTTCTTTAAATGTCGACACCAACTTATAAAAAATCATGTGTACGTCTCTGCCAGTATAATATACTGGAGTTCCAGTATAATATACTGGAGTTCCAGTATAATATACTGGTCCAACATAATATGCTGGAAGTTCATACACAGGTGCTCAAATCTCTAGTATATTATGCTGGAACATCCTGTGTGTTGGAGTTCCAGCATAATATGCTGGAAGTTCATATACATGTGCACCAATTTCCAGTATATTATGCTGGAACTTTTCGTGTTGCAGCAAAATAGTGGTTATTCAATAACTTTGCAAATGTTGTCTATTTTTCAATCACCAGTCCAAAACTGGGTAGCCCGTACTATTTAGTCTATTATGTTGGAACTCCAGCACATTATGCTGGAATGTCATGTGTAAAAAATTCGAACCCCCCAAATTATGCTGGATTTTTTTTAAATTTTTTAAGGATGTTTATGTTTAAATATTTAGTTAAATGAAACGTGACTAAATTTCAATTACTTTTGAAATGATGGCTATTTTTCAAATACCAATTGTAAACCAAGTTATTTCTGATTTCCCCCCAAAAAGTATTAGAAAAGCCCAATAAATGTGTTCTTCTTTTTTGTGTTTATTTTGAGTTTCCTTGAGGGTGGAACGTGAGTATCATCAGGTCACACCAGCTTTTATAATGTGAGTATTATATATTGCTAGATGGTTAAAATTTTGAAAATTGAGAAAACAACATATTTTGCCTCTCATCAACAGTATTATTGCTGCTTAGGATGGTTGAAATTTGGAAAAATAAGAAAATAATATATTTTGTCTTTCATCAACGCTCTCTTAGGGGTCGTTTGGTAGGAGGTATTAGAAAAATAATGCAAGCATTAACTCTGTGTATTACTAATACCTTGTTTGGTACTTTTTTTCCAACTTGTGTATAACTAATACTTGTATTAGTTATACATCATACTTAACATTATCTTATGCATAAGTAATGCATAAAAAACTATGGCATTAGTAATACAAAGACTATTAATGCATGCATTAGTATGGTTAAAGACAAAATTGTCCTTAAAGTCCTTAAAAACTAGAGAATATGGAGGGCATTTTTGCAAATTACTATTTTTCTTAAAAATTGTGCAATGTATTATAATTTTAATACATCACACCAAACAGTAGATAAAAAATAATATCTACATAACTAATACTTGCATTACTAACTCATATATTACTAATACACCTTACTATACAACTTGTCTTTCTTGGCAAATCTACCACTGTAAATTAGCGGATGCAGAGTGTCACTGCATCTACTAAAAGGTTACACTTGGTATAAATCAATTCTCGTAAACAAAAGAGTCGATATTCAGAGAGCTTTAGCTATCATGTGGTTGCTGTGAGTGCCTACACGCAGGTCATGTAGTCTCGTGAACTTTTAAAAATACAAATGTCTTTTATAGAAATATTTGAAGCTGATAATATCTATCTAAAAGAGAAATGTACGAAATCGGTTTATATATCTAAGAATACTAGTTGAAGTAAGTCTGTGCTGAGTCCGGGCCCAAATTCAAGATCAAAAAGTAATACATATGAGTAAAAAGAATAATTTCTATTATATTTTTAAATTTTCACCAAATATCGTATTTCTTCTGATAAAAGATAATTGAGCATACTCAAATTAAAATCAAGATAAATTTTAAATATACCAGCATATTTTCAGTCTGGTATTCCTTGTGAATCCCGAATTGATATACTATGTATCATATTTAAGAGATTTTCTTAGAACTCGTATCAACACACAAAGAAACTGGGAATAATAATACTTAAGTTCCTACAATCGTCTTAAAAAAAACTATAAATGTACACACGCCAAAAGAGTTTAAAAATATTAGGCTTAATATGTTTTACTCATCTTGTTAATATTTGATCCTTTTCACTTTTAATGATGCGTTTTTGCTAATGTAGCGATAAAACTATGAAGACCGATAAATAGGAGTTGGGATGCTTACATGTTTTTCTTTTATTTGTAAAGGTAAAAGGTACATAAAACTATAGTACTTCAACAATTCGAATTATAGAACCAAACATTTTGGTTAAGATGCAACCATGACTCCATTTGAAGGTTAGTGTAGGGTGAAAAATGATTGTAGAAAGATACTATGTACTATCTCATATAAGAAACCATGGAATTACAAAATAGACTTAAAAGTTGTATTGTTAACTACTCAACACCCACAAAACTGATAGAGTAAAAAATAGCAACTTTAAGGGCAATGATTTTGAAAACTTGAATGTGAGGATGGGAAATTTTTTTCTATTGCCCCTTATTATAAATAGAATATTAAGCCAAAAAATATTTACTTGCTTCTAAACATTATTAAATCAAGAGAAAAGAATATGTAACACACTTTAAAATTACATAATTAATGTAATGTTTAATTAGGGTAGCTGTTTAAGGGAGAGTTGGATGTGAGATGATAATAATCATTAATAGTAGCTATTTAATTGGGGCTCACATAATCATTCTAATAGAAATATGTACATAGGAATGTATGGGAATGGCAAATTTACGTGGAGTCCATTGATCATAATAGCCTTTAACCTTACTTAACTTGTAAATTACAAATTAAATAGGCCTACTGTTGCAGCAAACTCACACGTGTTACTGAGACATTAAGGGAGTGTTTGGTATGACGGAAAATAGTAATTATATTCATTTACCGGTGTTTGGTACGCAAATTAAGAAAAATAATTTCTCAAGAGTATTCTTAAACAATTTTGATACAATAAACATGAAGCCCTAAACATTCGAACCAACAACCTTTCGAACGCACAAATTTCATAAACTTCTAAACTGCAAAACTTTCGAAACCGCGAAATTTCGAACGCGTAAACTTCAAAACACATAAACTTTCGAACTCATAATTTTGGAACTTGTAAAATTTTGAACTTGTAAACCGAAAGATGAAAAAAATCAAACTTGAAATATAAAAAAAAAATATTTTTTTTTGGGGGGGAGGGGGGGGCCAGTGGGGTGGGGTGGGGTGCAGAGAATAAAAAAAAAGAAATTTAAGTATTACAAAAAAAGTAAAAAAAAATGTGTTGGGGTGGTGGGGGAGGGGTGGTTTAGAAAAACGAAAAATAGAAATTTGAAATTACAAAAAAAAAAGTAAAAAAGAATTTTTTGGGGGGTGGGCGGGTGGGGGTGGATGGGGTAGTAGGGTGAGTGGTGACGGAAAAAAAAACCTTTTTTGGAGAGAGGGGGTGGGTTTAGGTGGGTTGGGTGTGGGGTGAGTTGGTGAGGGTATGGAATAGGGCGGTGAAGCTTGAGAAGGAGTTTTGGAAAATGTTTTCCCTTCTTTTGATAGGGAAAATATTTTCCTCCAATTGGAGGAAAATGAGCTGACGAAGAAAATATTTTCCAAAACATTTAAGCCAACCAAACATGAGAAAGTTGGAAAATATTTTCCCCTTCGTACCAAACATCCCCTAAGTGATATGGAAAGTAAATTTGACATTAAAAATAAGATAAGGACACACAAATAATTAAGTGAAAAAGATTATATTTTAAAAAAAATATACGCGAGGACTACAAAAGTCCTTTGATTCTCTCTTATTATATATAGTAAATAGTAATAATATAATACGTTTAAAATAAAATTTCCTACAATCATAATTCATAAGAATGCCAATAAGCTTTTGGTACAGGTACGTTTAGAAGATTCTTGATAAGACTTCCGTTTTAAGTTTACAACCAAAAAAAAAGAAAGGTTCCCAACTTGCAGTCAAGCAATTTCTTTTTTTTTTTTTTTTGTGTGTGTGTGTGGAGAAAATGTATATATAGATCGACAACGCAGCTTTTATTGTAAGATGACTATGGACAACTTATAGCATTCATTATCCAAGCCAAAGGTTATTTATAGCAAACTTTGATCACTAGGCATATAGTATTGAGCGCCAATTTTTGTAAAAAAAAATAGAAGTGATGCACTTTTTGTTAGGTGGTTGTCATGATTTTCTTATTATACTTGGTTTTCTTATCTCTTAAAGTGCAGTATATTTACCATAATTGAATTTTCCTTTTCCTAGAAGGAAATTGTAAATCTCCATATATGGCTAGTCCCTTTTCTTGGAGGAAAATGTTTGGACTTCTATAAATATAGTAACCTTTCTTCTAATAAAGTAACGTCCACAATGTAGTCATATGGAGTTTGATAGTCTTGTTTAGGGGAAGAACTTTTTGGGACATGTTTTAGTGTGCCACTTGTGTTTGCCGCTTTGTGAGGTTGTTCTCTCTCAATATTTTCTACTATCTTTTTATAGTGGATTGTCATCTCCACCAGTGGACGTAGATCAATTGACCGAACCACGTTAAATATTTGTGTCTCGTTAAGTATATTTATCTTTTTTTTATCTAATTTATCACCGTTCAGGATTTGCTTTACGAGCTTCCACGTGACACCTGATTATTTCGATCTTAACAAATGGTATCAGAGCCTTGATTATTTATCTGGGGTTTTTACCGAATGGAGGCGAATATGAACAAGATAATATATTTAAGTAGGAGCAATTATAATGTTTGGAGAAGCAAGATGAAAGATTTATTGTTCGTGAAGAAGATGCATCTACCCGTTTTTGTAGCTCATAAACTCGAGACTATATCTGATGAAGATTGGGATTTCGAGCACCAACAAATATGTGGATATATACGACAATGTGTTGAAGATAATGTTCGCAACTATATTGTGAGTGAGACACATGCAAGATCATTGTGGGAAAAGCTACATCTAAGCCCCATCTCCATCTAAAGCGACATCTCCATATGGATCCGAGCCAAATATTTCACCAACAACAACCCCAATTTTCATCGAAATTAACCTCACTGCCACTCCTCCCAAACCTTCTGGTCCTGGTCCCCAACGAAGTCGAAAAAGTCAAAATCCTAAAAGGTTTGTCTCTTCTCCCTCTCCTTTGCTCCAATTGAGAAAGCCGAATGATATAAAACAATGTCCACTTCCTAATTTTTTCAGACAATAGAAGAAATTGTAGAAGCCGATGAAGGTGTTGAAGTATCTAGTCATACTGAGATTGGAGAAATTTTCAGGTTCTGGTGCTGCAAAGGGACCACATGCTTCTGAGATTTCTAAGAGGGAAACATTTCGATTATTTCTACTGTATTAGGTAACCCTCCATCTTCTTCTACTAATAAAGAAGTACTGTGCACAGAGGTTGAGGAAAATGTGAGTGCAATAGACAAAGAGGGATCTTGAAAGGGAACCTAATGTTGTGGAATGTTTGGTTGAGGTCTCAAAATCTAATGGTACTGTAAAGGGACTCATGAGGAACTACTGAGTTAGGGGAAATTACACGGTGAAGGGGAGATAATGAGTACAGGGGAACATGTGCATGTTTTTACTACAGGGGAACCTACATGCCCATTGAGAGTCTTCTGCTTTTACTCAGGGATGAGACACCAGGTTCTTTAAGACCTCCGCTGGACAGTACTGACACACCCCCGTTTGACTTCCCCATACCGTTCCTTTAAAAATTGAGTACCCGGAGATAAAGTCTAGTTATGATAATCATTCTCATGAGAGTGGTGAAAATGTTGATTCTAATAATCAAGCTGTGATAAGCTCTCTAACTGCTAAGGGTGGTGCTAATACTAAAAAGAATATTATTCTCGAGTGCCCTGCTACTAGGCGGCAGGGAAAAGTTGAGTTTGATAATGCTTTGAAGTCCAATAATGAAAGAAGAAGAGAGGGAGATTAGTGAAACGCAGGTTAGTTGATGAAGAGGATGTGCCACTAGCAGATGAGGTGGATATGTATGATGAGGATCTTGTGAATAAAACACCTCCTCTTGTTAGGAAAAATTCAAAGAAAAGTGTTGCTACTAAGGGAAAGAAATCAGTGTCTGAGAAAGATATTTGGAGAGAAGTTATTGATGAAGTAGAGAAGGAAGAACGAGTGGAGAAAGTGAAGAAGAAGCAACTTCTGAGGAAGAGGAAGAGTATTGGCGAGGAACCCGGTTCCTCCAAAAGAGCAAGGGTGGAGTTGTCTGAATTAGAAAGAACAGTCAATCTCAAAAATCAAAAAGTGTTGTGGGGTCTAGCCTTTGACCCTGAAATTGCTGATCAACCAATGATGAAAGACCTAGTGGAGATTCTAGAGTTCCAAAAGTGGATCCATCTATTTGAAACCCAAAGTCCATAAGTGTATGAAGAGAAGTGCGAAATTTCTATGCTAGACTACTTGTGGTGGATGGTGAAACATTGTGTATGAAGATTAATGGGAAGGATTTCGTCTTGGATGAGGACACACTTGGAGAGATACTTGACATGGCCACAGATGGGCTGAGAACAGTGGAGGGAACTGGTTCCCCTGATAGTAAGAAGTTGATCATCAAGAAGGAAGTGATTTTGTCCGGGAAAAGGGTGTACAAGAAAACTCTTAAACCAGAGTATCAGCTATTGTTTGAGCTGGTGAACAAAGTGATATTGCCTCGAGCTGAGAGAGGATCTATCACCTCAATTGCATACTTGATTCTCCTTGATGAACTGGCATCCTTCACCTCTATTAGCCTTCCTGGCATCATGATTGAACACATGTTGAAGGTAGCAGTCTTTAAGGATGGAAAACATGGTCTCCTCCTTACAAAGGTATAAGAGAATTTTGAAGTCCTATTGAGAAAAGCTTATGTGGGGATCAGAAAGAAAATGTTTACCATAAACACACTGGAAGAATGTGAGTGTGTGGTGAAGAAGGAAGGTGTGGGTAGAAACTAAACTATTTCTCAACTGATTGATGCTTAGGAGTCGGCCAATGTAGAGATCAAGAGACTTGAGGTTCAAAGATCACTTATACCAGCCAGGAACCTAGTTCCAGTAGCTCCGGGGGGGGGGGGGGGTTTT
>ML294199.1:36871-48127 GCA_005239495.1 Nicotiana undulata
TTGGGCGGCGGGGGGGGGGGGGGGGGGGGGATTTCTATGTTGAAGGCTTAGAATGTCGAACTGAGAAAATAGTTTGATCACTTGAAGAAACAACTAAGCACTAATCAAAGAGTTGTAAATTAAAGACCGCCTCCTAAGGGCTTTTGCTCCCTAATCTTTTCTGCCTCCTGCCTAGTGTCTTCTACTTCTGAACCCTTTCTAGTCGTATCCAAATCCCGTCATCTTCTTGTTGTTGTTAATTAATGACTATGGCCTTTTAGTTGTTGAATTTTTAACATTTGTGTGATTGGTATTGGTGTTTCTCTGTTTTTCTTCTTATCTTTAATTAGCAATTACTATCTATTTTGTGCAATATTAATCTCTTGTGTTCTATTATTGACCTGTTATGTGCACACAAGTGACATGAGTTAATGTTACTGACCTCTTTTTGTATGTGCTTATTATATATTCTTTTCAATGATGCCAAAAGGGGGAAAGATAATTGAGGGGGTAACGGGGGAATATGGTTCTCAGGGAGAAGGTGTCTGATTCGTAGAGGGACCATGCTAGCAAAATGGTTCTCAGGGTGAATATCAATTATGAGTTTGTCATCATCAAAAAGGGAGAAATTGATAAGTTATGTGATTGTGGGTTTGATGATTTGTCAAACTTTATTGAGGAACCAGATGGGAACCTGATACAATTAGTTCCTTGCGTCTATTGAAGAATGCTCAGTTGTCCGGTCAAACTCTTGAGAAATCAGATAAGAGAACAAATAGGATCAGTTCCTCTGCACGTCGTATAGTCAACTCTACAGTTGTAAAGTTGTCTCACTATACCGACTGGCAGTAGTGCAGCGGCACAACCGCTACTGCTAGAGGCCAAACCAAAAAGGTGAAATATCTCCATCTCTTCACACATGCTCTCTCGTGTATAAACAACATTACACAAAGGTTGACCTAACACTTGACAATCTGAAAAACTTATCTTCTACAATGCCAGCCGCCACTCTTTTCTCCAGGTGCACTAAAAAACAAAGCTGCTACAAACCAAGGACCAGATCCCAACACTGAAGATATCTTGAATCCTTATATTTGTTGAGTCTTTTGTCTTTTGTTTTTTACTTGTAAACCTACACACTTTCTAGAAGTATTTTATAGTACATCATTTAGCCATTATTGTTTTAGTTGTTTGACTAGAGTTAGTCAAGAGTGTTGCTTTGTAATAGCGTTATAGCAAAGGTTTACAATAGAGTTATTGTAAGGGTTGATGGATTAATAGTTTAATTCCTAAATTGCAATAGGTTGTAATATGAAGTTTGCTCAGTTTAGTGGAGTTGAAATCCTACTGGGGTAGGTGGTGGTTTGTAATCCCTTGAACAGAGAGTTTTCTACGTAAATATCGCGTGTTCTTTATTTACTGCTTATTTACTGTAGGAACTGATAGAGAACCTGATTCTCTATAGTGCTTGGTGGATCCCTAGTTTCTATCAGCGGGATAACATGAGCATGGGCCAAAAACTTTTTGCTACTTCACTAAATTGAAATGGATAAATTTGCAAACAGGCCTGTCACGGTGAAATTGTGATATATGATTAGTCAATCTCATATTGTTCTATACATTACTAGAATATAGTCCCTTCAGGAACAAAGTTTCCCTTCTTTTTCGGATAAGTCCATTGGATAAAGGTTGACATCGTAAAAATAACATAAGGCATATATAATTCCAAACAAGTTATTGCAAGAAATATTTCTAATGACAATAACTTTTAGCAATAAATCAAAAAAGGAAAAATCAAACAAAACCGAATTACGAGTAATATTCTGGCATATATGATTATGTTGATAATCAAAAATACTAACTCTATACAAAAGAACAAAAGAAGATTAATATTTCGATTAAGAAGAATGAGAAGTACACTTATTTGTTGAATTTAAGAGGTAAGAATATGCAAAAGTAGCATGAATTGCTGCACCAATTGGAAGGACATCCTCATCAATGATGAAATGTGGATTGTGTGGAGGGTAGATAGCACCAATCTTTTCATTTTTTGTTCCCAAAAAGAAGAAGGAGCCAGGAACTTTCTCTAAGAACACTGCAAAATCTTCACTTCCCATGAAGCTAGGTGCTATTTCGAAATTTTCCTCCCCAACAATCATTGTTGAAACTTTTCGAGCATGTTCGTATATTCTCTCATCGTTTATTGTTGGAGGAAGTGTTGGATTTTCTCGACCATCAAAGTCAATCTCGACCGTACATCGATGTACTGCTGCTTGTGCTCGTATGACCTGAAAATTTTACCAGTAAAAACTTATTACCGAGTATTAATGTCATGGAAAAATATGTTGTAAATACAATGTGGACTCATGTTTAGCATGTTATTTTATTCTCCCTATTTGGGTAGTCGATTACGGAAAGGTTATGGCATTTTGGTATTGTAAAAAGTTAGTGACCCCTATTTTATTAAAAAGTATACTAATCTTAAAAAAAATGAAAAGTGAGATAACATGTTGACTCCTGACTCTTCCGAAAAGACAAGTTATAAATAAAATTATTATGTATTGAATGGATATATCAAGCAACTTTGAAAATATTAAAACCACTTTCCGGAAACAAATCCTACCATTTCCTCAAGTATCTGTCTTCGCAAATAAAGTACTCCCTCCGGTCCATAATAAGTAATATTTTGGATGTTTTTACATAGATTAAGAAATACATCTTTTAATATTAATTAGTAATGAAATTGACCATATTAACCTTTATTATCTTACATAAATACTCCTAACACATACTCCAACACCATTTACTCCAAGGGCAATGCAGGAAAAAAATAATTAATTCTTTCTTAAAATCTAGAAAAATCACTTATTTTAGACCACAAAAAAAAAAAAGACAAAAAATTTACTTATTTTGAAGCAGAAGGAGTATTTATGAAAAAGAAGCATAACTTGTTTGAAGCTTAGGCAAATAAAATATGGACATATAAACGTTGTAAGAGACATGTGTGGGACTAAGAATATTGGCCAAACTTGGAAAAGTATCCAAGACTTATGTTCTTAATAAAAAGTAGTTTACCTCTTCAATTCTTTTCCTCAAAATGTAGAAACTCTTCTTACTGAATGCTCTATAGGTCCCGGAAATTGTAGCTGAATCTGGTATGATATTAAATGCATGCCCCCCTTCAATCATGGCAACAGAAACTACCTGAAATTAAATTTCAGAAACTTTGAGAGATAAAATAAAAATATATAATTAGTTTGAAATTGAATGGAAATTATTACTACCTACCTGGGATTCAAGAGGGTCAGTCTCTCTAGAGACAATACTTTGCAAACTAATAACAGAAGTAGAAGCAGCCAAAATTGGATCAACAGAATTGTGTGGAATAGCAGCATGACCTCCTTTTCCTCTAATTGTAGCTTTAAAGCTTCCACATCCAGCCAATAATTCACCAGGCCTAGATGCAACTACTCCACTTGCATACTTATGAACCAAGTGCATTCCAAATATGGCTTCCACATTTTCAACAACTCCTTCTTCTATCATATCTTTAGCCCCATGCCCTCGTTCTTCTGCTGGTTGAAATATTAACACCACTGTTCCCTGCAATTTATAATATTATCATGCACGCTAATTAAATTCATTACGTACATACTTGGAGCTTAATTAATTAAGGGTTTTTACCTGTAAATTGTGGCGGAGTTGTTGTAATATCTTGGCAGCACCAAGAAGCATGCTAGTATGGGCATCATGAGCACAAGCATGCATTTTTCCATCAACTTTGCTCTTGTGATCCCATTTCGCCAATTCCTACATTACAACAACTGCACTTTGACTTGCGACTCTTTTCATTCATCAAATTATTCACTTCATACTATAATTTAATTGATCTTTTGAAGAACTGATTAATTGAGAATTCCATTCAAATTATTTTCTTTTTCTGTTGTTTAGATCACAATTGATACTTGTTGTTCAAAGTATATGTGTTAGCGGTGGTGTTATAATGGTACTTTAATTTTGGCCACCCTATCCAATTTTACTACTACAAGGAAAATCAATAGCTTAAATATTACAGCCGCCGCTGCTATTTCTGACAAAAACGGAAAGTAAACTGCCGCAAGTAATTTCTCCTTCCTGCCATATATAGTTAATTTAGTCGCCCACAAAATAATAAAAATGACTCAAATTTACTGCCTACACCCTAGTTATTCGGACCGAACACAACATATAAATGATCCCCGTACTGTTGTCATTTCGAACATCCTTAATAACAATCTCCAAAACCATTAATGAAATACAAAGGTAAGAAGTATATAAATTTAAAGATATATAGTAGTACTATATTAGGCCTATATATAGATCTACCTCCTAAACCCCACAAAATGTTTGAAGTGAATAAAACATTTAAAGAGTTTGTACATTATTTTTCATGCTACCATATCCAACTTTTGATATGAAGAGTTATTCGTGGTTATAAATCAACTAAACTTGATAGTATAACCGTTTTTTATTTTGAACATATATAATTGCAGGAAGCAGACTACTAACCTGAATAGGCAAAGCATCCATGTCTGCTCTGAGAGCCACAAACGGCGGCTTACCGGAGCCGATGGTGGCAACAACTCCGGTCTTAGCTACCGGCCACCGGTACTTTACTCCCAGCCGATCAAGCTCTTCTCTAATTAACGCACTTGTCTTAAATTCTTCATAAGCAAGTTCAGGGTTCTCGTGAATTTGTCTCCTAATTTTCATCATCCACTTAACTGTCTCCGTATCATTTGCTAATTTTGTTATACAATCTTTCACGTAAGAATTTTGATCTACCAAAAACGGATTCAAGCACTCATCTTCGCCGTGGCACGAAGGAAAAACAATGAACATACATAGAATCACCAAAATTAGAACTTCCTTAGCACCCATTGTTTGTGAAAGTTTGAACAAAAAGAAAGGAATGAAGAAACTTCTGGGTATTGTTTATTTGTTGGTTTTTGAGTTAGCCATCCACAATAGGACATAATATAAAGATATTTAGATGCAGATATGTATATATGGAGGAGAGAGAGACAACAAATTAAATGTGAAGTAATATTTTATTAGTGGATATATGTGGTCGAATTAATAGGAAAAGCAGTGGACTAGTTGACACCCCATGAAACAAATGAAAAATGTGCCAAAATATAAAGGTGAAGATGTCCATTCCATACAACATGATAGAAATGTCAGTATCAAACTTGTTACGGCAATAATAGTGCATATTTTTGTTGACTTAGGAAACTTGCCTTCTTCCACTTTTCTTCCTCCTCTTGGACCGATACCTTAATTTTGCATCTAGTTTTTTTATATGTTATAATAATTATTTAATTTTTTTTTTACTTCACTCTTCTTAATTAATTTTTGTGACACTGTTTGACTAAACTCGGAGTTTCATAAAGAAATAAAGACTTTTATTCCACGATAATTTCTTTTTCTTTTCTTGATAATCCTGCCAATTTATTTCCCAGATTTTGCACGTGCGATTAAACTTGTGATTTGATTTTCTTTCAAGCTTTTCATATGCTTGGCAACTGTATTGTCCGCTGTTGGCGTCCGAGTAATATATTCAGATTCCTGGTCTAACTACACGAATGATTGATTAATTTTTTAAGAAGTTAGGTCAACTTCTTTTCTTTTCTTTTCTTTACCCTTAAAATCGGATAACCTATTTAACTTATGAATGATATTAAGAACATGTGGTTTCACCTAATACCAATTGATAAATGCGATGATTAATAATAGAAATTGACAGTAAATAAAGCAAACAAATATTGAACTACAATGCAACCCTCGAGCTAGATCGCCCTCAAACTGACTGATAATAAAGTTATGAAGTATGAAGTAAACTGATGAACAAGAGAGTAAGAGAGAAAGAATGTTGTATTGCTTTGATATGCGAGAATAAGATGGTTTACAAATGATTAGACCCCCCCCTCTTTATATAGTATAGGAATTCCACTTATGGTACAATTCTAATTACAGAAGGGAATCCCATGATCAGATAAATAATTGTTCTTGATTTGATCCGTTTCGAGATTTCCGCCATGATCCTCGTGCAGTCGCGGATATCTCGACTTTCCGTTATTATGCTATCTTCAGTCTTGCTCGATGTCTATCCCGTTTAGTCTCGATCATCACTGGTCTCGATCTCGACAAGTACTTCGAATCTCGAACTCGGTATCTTATCCTCATGTCTCAGTCTGTTATAATATGGGGCCGATCCTCGATTCGTCCCCCTGGTCTTGGTTAATCAATAAAATCGGGTGGGCCCGATTTTAACCGTATACAGATAGTCCCCTTGTTTTTTTGGAGTGTAATGACAAGAAACGAATTGAGTCCTCGATTTTTACCTCGATTTGTCATGACGTCATCACAGTGATGTGAGCGATAAAGGTGATCGAAACGTCCCGTTGGTTCAGTTCCCCAGGTTTTTAATGTGTGTCAGTTGACGGTCGGCCACTAGCTATTTTGAACTGTCGCTGTGAAACCCATAAATAGGCATCCTTTCCATTCTTTCAAACTTTACTTTCAATTTCTTCTGCTCTAATCTTCAAAACTCTCTGCATTTTTCAAGTTCTTCATCTGCAAATCTTCAAGTCTCACTGTTAATTTGTGATGACCCAAAAGGTCATCCCTTGTTTTATAAGTCAAAACGGTATTCCGAGGCCTTAAAAACATCCTTTTATCTCACATCGTTTTGCGTGCGTAGCCCGGGCGTATAGCCGGGAAGCTTTTATATGAAAAATTGAGAAAAATACTAGTTTTGCCTTTAAATTGGGTAAATGGAACCGGACCCGTGATTTGACGGTCCCGGAGGATCCGTAGGAAAATATGGAACTTGGGCGTATGCCGGAAATCGAATTCCGAGGTCCCAAGCCTGAGAAATGAATTTTTGAAAGAAATTGTTTTTCTGAAAATATAAGAGTTTTTGAAAATTTGGTTATATTTGAAATTTATGATATCGGGCCCGTATTTTGGTTCCGGAGCCCGGTACAAGTTCAATATGATATTTAAGTTGTGTCTGTAAAATTTGGTAAGAAACAGAGGTCGTTTGACGTGATTCGGACCTGTAGTTGTGAAATTTGAAACTTTGGAAGTTTTGAGACTTTTCTTTGATTCCTATGCTAAATTCGTTGTTTAAGATGTTATTTTGGCGATTTGAGCGCACGAGTAAGTCCGTAGGATGTTTTTAGGGTGGTGTGCATGTTTGGTTTGGAGCCCCGCGAGCTCGGGTGAGTTTCAGGTAGGTTTCAGGGTGTTTAGACTAAGGAAAACACTGCTGGTGCACCAGTTCTGGTGTGCCTGCACCTGCGAGCCTAAGGCTGCACGTGCGAGCGGAAGCCCCGCTGATGCGACCAATCCGCAGGTGCGATCAATTTTCCGCACCTGCGAGAGCGCAGGTGCGACCCATGCACCGCAGGTGCGAGGGTCGGCCAGTGAAGTTTTAAAAACAGTAGCAAAAACGGGATTTCTTCAAAATATCATAACTTCTTCACTAAAACTCGAACTTGGGTGATTGTTGAAGGGGGATTTCACCACAAAACCATATGTATGTGTTCTTAAACTCGTTTTCTTCAATTTCCATTATCATCTTTTAGATTTCTAGGCCTAAATCATGTTCTTAAGGGTAGGAAATTAGGGATTTGGGTAGAGTTAGGACATTTTTGAATAATTGGAATTTAGACCTCGTTTTGGGGTCGGATTCCGAAACTAATTGCATATTCGGGCTCGTGGGTGAATGGGTGATCGGATTTTGTTCCGAACCTCGTGTTTTGACCAAGCGGGCCCGGGGTCGATTTTTGGCTTTTTAGGAAGAATGATAGAAAACCTATAATTAAGAATTGGAATTGAATTATTTAGCGTTTATTGATGTTATTAAGTCAATTTTGTCTAGATACAAGTGAATTGGAGTCAAATTCAAACGGGAAAGCGGTAATCGAGGCTTGAGTTGGTTGTTGAAATTGAGGTAAGTGTTTGGCCTAACCTTAACTTGAGGGAATACATGTTGTGTCCTATTTGATATATGTTAATATCATGTTCAACATATGAGGTGACGGGTACCTATACGTTGGTGTCAAGCATGCCCGCGAGTCGAACATTGTGAATTATGTGGGTTTTCAGTGATTATTTCTTGATTTCATTTTGTGGTTATTCGTATTGGTGGAAATTCTTGATGTTGATTAGTGTTGAGTATTGGTATCGGTTGAGAAATTCTATGTGAAGTTATGTACTAAGTGAGATTGGTTATAGCCGTGTCCCTTGCCGGGATGGTATTGATTCTATTGGCGTTCCCTTGCCGGGACGTTATGATTTTATTATTGTTGCTCCTATTGTTGAATTTCCTTTCGGATTGTTGTTATTGGTATGGTTTGGGTGAGGAAGAGTGTAAAGCACGAAGGGTGATGCCGTGCCATGTTATGATATTAAAAGCACGAAGGGTGATGTCGTGCCTTTTCTAATGATTTATTGTAAGGATGAGAGTAAAAGCACGAAGGGTGATGCCGTGCACTTGCATTTACTATTGGGTGAGGACGAGAGTAAAAGCACAAAGGGTATTGCCGTACACTATTTCCTTTGTGTTGCTATTTTCTGGTGTTAAGGTTGATATTTGAATTGTTGTCTTATTCTGTTATTTCTAGTATTTGATATCTTTCCCCTCAGCATGTTCCCCTTTTCCCTTTGTACTTAGTTGCTCATTTTTTTATTTTTTATTATTATTATTATTATTATTATTATTATTATTATTATTATTATTATTATTATTATTATTATTATTATTATTATTATTATTATTATTATTATTATTATTATTATTATTATTATTATTATTATTATTATTATTATTATTATTATTATTATTATTATTATTATTATTATTATTATTATTATTATTATTATTATTATTATTATTATTATTATTATTATTATTATTATTATTATTATTATTATTATTATTATTATTATTATTATTATTATTATTATTATTATTATTATTATTATTATTATTATTATTATTATTATTATTATTATTATTATTATTATTATTATTATTATTATTATTATTATTATTATTATTATTATTATTATTATTATTATTATTATTATTATTATTATTATTATTATTATTATTATTATTATTATTATTATTATTATTATTATTATTATTATTATTATTATTATTATTATTATTATTATTATTATTATTATTATTTCCGTATATTATTAAACTGCACAGGTGTTTTTGGTTGTCGTGTCCTAGCCTCGTCACTAATTCGCCGAGGTTAGGCTCGGCACTTACTCAGTACATGGGGTTGGTTGTACTGATGCTACACTTTGCACATTTTTGTTGTGCAGATCCCGGTACAGGACCCTACGGACCTTAGATCGAGGAGGCTGCCTTCAGTTCACGTGGAGACACCGAGGTAGTCCTGCAGGCGTCCGCAGGACTTGGCTTCCCCTTCTACTTCTCTTGTATTCTGTTCTAGTTATTTCAGAAACAGATGTACTTATTTCATTCAGAACTTTATATGTATTATTCATAGACAGTCCGTGAGTTTGTGACACCAAAATTTTGGGTTGGTATTGTGAAATTCGTAACAATATTAAATTAAGTTATTATACCTTGCTTCATTTTGTACTTTTATTTCTGTTGGTTCTGTATTTCACCTGTTATTGGATATTAATAAAGGGATAAGGTAAATTAAACATTCACGTTGGCTTGCCTAGTGGGTTCAATGTTAGGCGCCATCACGGTCCCGACGATGGGAAATTCGGGTCGTGACAAGTGGAGGCGGCTTAGCTGATCGGGTTGAGATCAGACTCCATGTTGCGCACATGGTGGTACTACTCATGTAACAACTTTCTTTCGCATCATATGTCAAACCACATTGTCTGTGGGGAGATGGCCTAGCCGATCGGGCGTGATCGGACGCCGTGCTAACAAAGGCGGTGGAGTATCGGTGCTAATGATCTCCTAGCCAAAAGTGTATTTATATATATATACATATATAAATATAAACTATTTTCGTATACCGAAAAATTGTTACGTGTCAATTGGATTTTTGAACGTCCCTTTTGCTGGGGGCACTACATCCCTTTCATGGATGTAGGTGACTCTGTAGCTGGTAACGCGGATCGCATGTGACGGTGCCTTCTCCTTCTCCCCACAGCAGTTTTGGTGAGCCCCGCTTCCTCCCGGGTTCAAGTGTAGTGTTTGTTGTATTCCTTTTGTACAAGACACTAAAATTTGAGGTATAGCCAGGGCCTTGTCACCAGAATTTTTATAATTCTCCTCAGTTGTATTTAGAGGCTCCGTAGACAGGTTGTGGGTGGTATCGGGTATTGGAATTAAACTATAAATATTTGTATTTTGGCAAATATGTTTTCATCATATCTAGAAAGATTGTAATATTCTGGACATCATGATTGAGATTTCTAATGAGAACAAAAATGGAAGTTAATGAAATATTTATATAATATGATTGATAGAATTTACCTCCTATATGTTCATAAGCTAATTTTGGGTAGAATGAAACCTAGAAGGCTTGCTCAGTCGGGTTCTACTCGGTTGAGTGCCAGTCGCGCTTCTTGGTTTTGGGGCGTGACAAGCTGGAGAGCCGGCACCAGAGGTTCCCATTGCTAATACATCCCTCCAGGAGGCTTTTGCTCTGTTCATGAGCATGTCTAGCACTTCAGCTCAGGTTGGACATCTTCCGATTACTCCCGCTACGTCTCAGGTCAGGGTAGGGGCACAGACTCCCGTAGCCCACACTCCTGAGTACAGGGTTCTGGTTGATCAGGCCGCATAATTTATTACTATGCCCCCAGTGGCTCCGGTTCAACATGAGACCAAGATAGCTCCTTCTGAGGTAGAGCAACTCAGACTTGAGAGGTACAAGAAGTACCACCCACCTATCTTAGCGGACTAGCTTCAGATGATGCTCAGAGTTTTCTTGGGGAGTGTCATCACATTCTTCGCGCTATGGGAATTGAAGAGATGAGTGGGGTTTCTGTCACGACCCAAACCGATGGGCCGCGATGGGCACCCGGTACCTTACTCAACCGAGCACCAACGTAACGTATCTTTCTTATTACATCATCATATACATGTGACATACGAGCCTAATAGACCAACATACTCATTTATAAACTCAAAACATAGGCCGATAAGGCCGTACAATATTTCACGTACACGACATATGTCTATAAGCCTCTAAGAGTACATAAATGTCATAAAGGTCGGGA
>ML294202.1:698-42500 GCA_005239495.1 Nicotiana undulata
ATACGCCCAAGTCCCATATTTTCCTACGGACCCTTCGGGACCGTCACATCACGGGTCCGGATCCGTTTACCAAAAATGTTGACCAAAGTCAACTTTATTCAATTATTCAATTCAAAAATCCCATTTTTATCAAATTTTCACATGGAAGTTTCCCTGCTACCTGCTCGGGCTGCGCACGCATATCGAGGTGAGATTAACGGAGGCTTTCGAGGCCTCGAAACACAGATTTAGCTGGAAATACTTAGGATCACCTTTTGGGTCATCACAGCACGCAATTGATTTTAAAGTTCCTATAGGCAGTGTATCTATGTGAGAAGACAAATGCAGAGGCAGTTTTATTAAGGCATGTGTTAAAACCTATTGTTTGCTTACTGATTTAATTCAGTATAAATCTGAGCACTTCAAGCAGTAATACATCACAATTATAAACCCAGAATTGAATCCTACAGGTATATTGCCTAAGTGATTGACATTAGCGATTGAATTCACGACCAACAATATCCTATAGGCATGATTTCTACGAGCTTATTAATTACAGACCTATTGACATGATGTTTAGGTCTGAAACTTATATTTTATCCTATATGAATGATTTCTATTGCTGAATTGATTTAAATCCTATAGGCATGATCTCTAGGTGTGAGACTGAGTTTTTATCCTATAGGCATGATTTCTATTGCCAAATTGGTTTATATTATATAGGCATGATCTCTAGGTGTGAGACTGGTTTCTTTTACCCCATAGGCATGCTTTCCGTTAACCGTGTATGGGCAAAATTATTCAGATTGCCAGAAAATTGATCAAATCAAACATCAAGGTCCTATAGGCATGATTGCCAATGCACATTTGTTGGATTGATAGATCCTATGAGCAGGATTTCTAATATGCATTTTAATGTCAGCCCTATAGGCAGGATTTCTAATATGAAAATGTAAAACACAGAATTAAAATAAAAGTCCTATAGGCACGATTTCTAAGCAGAGCATAGAACTCACAGATTTTTCACCAAACAAACACAATTTACAGCACAATTAAATCCTATAGGAATGATTTCTACCTAGTTTAACAAAAGGAAATAAGAAAAATCCCCCCAGCTTTACTAAATATCCCCAAATCTGTTTATTACAAAGTTAGTACAGCCCAGAATAACAAACGAATTACATAATAATAATGAGACATTATAGGGAACTTTCATAGGTGTGATGACTCAAAGGATCATTTTACGAATTTAGACTCCATTCTAGGCTTATTAACCATAAAAAGACTAATTTTAATCATCTAGATTTGCGTGTGCAGTTCGGGCGTGAAACAAAAAAGCTTTTATGTGAAAAATATGAGAAACAGTAATTTTTAGAGTTAAAATTTGGTTTTAGTTGACTTTGGTCAACATTTTGAGTAAACGGACCCGGATCTCTGTTACGACGATCCCGAGAGGTCCGCGGTAAAATATGAGACTTGGACGTATGCCCAAAATTGTATTCCGAAGTCCCTAGCCTTAGAAAACAATTTTTTAAGAAAATTATTTTGCTGGTTATTACAAGAAATAAAGAAATGAAATTGTTGGTATCGGGCCTGTATTCTGGTTCCGGAGCCCGAAAAAAGTTTGTTATGATATTTAAGTCTTATCTGTGAATTTTTATGAGAACCAGAGTTGATTTGACATGATTCGGACATCCGGTGGGAAAGTTAGAAATTCTAGTGTTCTTGAGAAAATCTTAATTTTTGAGGTAAAATTTTTAGTTTTTGATGTTATTTTGATAATTTGTCACACGAGAAAGTCCGTATGATGTTTATAGACTTGCGTGCATGCTTGGTTTGGAGCCCCGAGGGCTCGGGTGAGTTTCGGGTAGGCTACAAAGTGTTTAGACTTAAAAAATTTATTCTCAGCTGATATCTGGTGTGCCAGGCCTCTGATCTCGCATTTGCGAGATCAGGCTTCGCATTTGTGAAGTCCTGGGGCCAGCGTTAGATCTCGCATATGCAATCTTTCTGGCCGCAATTGCGAGACACCTATATGTCGCAAATGCGACAATTTCATCGCATTTGTGATGGTAGCCAAAATTCGAAGGGTTCGCTAATGCAAACCCCTGATCGCAAATGGGAGATCCGCAACCTGTTAAAACAGATTTTAGACAGAGTTTTCACCTCTTTTTCAATTCTCTCAAACCCTAAACCTCCATAGGCGATTTTCCAAAGACCAAACCTTCTCCAAATCATTGGTAAGTTATCTCTAACTAATTCCTTTCAATCCTTAACAACTTTTAACATGATTTTAACCTAGAATCTAGAGTGTTCATGGTGAAAAATGGGATTTTTGGGTAGAAATTAGGAATTTCAAAACTTGGGGATTTAGACCTCGAATTGAGGTCGGATTCGAGAACCAATTGTGTATCCGGGCTCAGGGGAGAATGGGTAAACGAGTTTTGGTCCGAACCTCGAGTTTAGACCAAGCGGGCTTGGGGTCGATTTTTATATTTTGATAAGAAAACATAGGAAAACCATAGTTTTTCATTAAAGTTTATTCCTTTAAGCAATAATTGATGATATTGAACCAATTGTGATTATATTCGAGCGGGTTAGGGGCAAATTATAAAGGAAAAGTTGTGCTAGAGTAGTGATTTGCTTTTGACATCGAGGTAAGTGTTTGGTTTAACCTTGACTTGAGGGAATAGGCATATCCAACTTAAATGCTCTGTGAATTTTCACGTGTGTGGTGTATAGGTGAGGTGACTAGTAAATATGCACCACCAATTTATTTGTTGAACATGATCCCTTCCTCTTTTCCAATTTAATTGATCCATGGCTTAATTGTTTTATGATCATTGATGTCTCCGTGTCTACTTGATTTCGTCAACTTGTTGTTAAATATTGTTTCAAGTATTTTGGAAATGTTGGTTGCTTCCGTGGTTTCATTGTGGTAAATAAAGATTGAGCTGGTTGACAGTGTTTTACTATATATTTTGGTTGGTTTCATTGTGAAATGATAATTGATGAAGTTTATGAGTCATACAACTTTCTGTTTACAATTGTTGAGACAAAAAAATTGTGAAAGGCTTTGACCTGAATTGTGTAATTGTTTATAAATAAAGTAATGTGATTATCTGGTGGGAGCGGGTTGCACGTCGCAACAAGAAGTGATAAGGGTGGACAGGTGGGATCGGGTTGCACGCCGCAACATGATAAATAAGGGTGATATATATAGGGAGGAGCAATAAGGGTGGACAGGTGGGAGCGGGTTGCGCACCGCAACAAGGAGCAATAAGGGAGGACATTTATGTTTTACTGATTTAAATACAAAGATTTCGAAAACTTACTATTTTACTCTACTGTTTCTCATATTTTGCACTTACGGTTATTTGAAGGTGAAATTTGGAAATTTAGAAACATATGTGAGAATTGGTTATAGCTAAGACCTGGAAAAGGTGGCTGAGTTATTTTATTTGTTGCTAGAGATTAATGTTTCGTTTAGTTTAGAATTTCCTTCTTGCTTTCTTATATATTGTTCACAGGTTATATTATAAATTCCCCACCGTAGCCTCGCCACTACTTCGTCGAGGTTAGGCTCGGCACTTACTCAATACATGGGGTCGGTTGTACTGATACTACACTCTGCACTTTTTGTGGAGATCCAGGTACCTGCTAGAGTTAGGAAATAGTAGTAGCTGACATCATCTACACGGAGACACAAGGTAGATCTGCTGGCGTCCGCAGATTCCTGCAGTCTTCCGTTAATATTTAGATTGTTGTTTTACTTCTTTCAAAACAGATACATATTTTTCAGCCCAATTATTTGCAGTATTCGTAGTGGTTCGTGAATTGTGACACCAGACCCTGGGGTAGTTTTATGGATATATATTTAGTTCGTGGTTCAGCTTAATTATTCGGTTATTATTATTATTATTCACGAAATTATTTATCGGAAAGTATTAGATTCAGTTTAGTTTTAAATTGTTTTGTTATGAATACGTGAACTTTAATAGAAAATAATTAAATAAGTTCTAACATTGGCTTGCCTAGCAAGTGTGGTGTTAGGCGCCATCACGATCCCGTGGGTTGGAAATTTGGGTCGTGACAATAGGCCCAAATAAACCTGGGAACCAGGCCTTCCAACCATAACAACTTTGAAGCACAACATAGTTATTCATCCACAACCCATTAGAACCAGGCTTTCAGTGTGTCAAAGTTTCCAAGGGCCTCAGGGACCCCGGGCGATGCTCACACCAGAACCACACATTCAGAAGATAGCTGATAAGAGATTGGAAAACCAGTCCCCAATGTGTCAGAGTTCATAGGAGTCTCATGTGTACCCTGAGCAGTGCTCACACTAGGGTGGTTGAGAACCTAAGGGACTAAGAGTGGGGTTTTAAAAAATTAGTACATAAAAGGGAGTAGGGTCAGGTTTTAAAATAGTTTGATTTCACAAGAGACAAGGTTTAGAACACAAAGTTGCAGGCAGAACTGCACCAAGAAACAAACAAGGTTTATACTTAAGCACACACTTCAAATAAGTGGAAGTCTGATTAAGCTAAATACTCATGCTAGTACTTAAGACAATCATTGCTTAATCACAGGAACAATTAGGCAGAAATAATTAAGTTGATCAGACACATGAGTTAAGTAATCATACGAAAATCTGTAGAGTTAGGACCAATTTTATGCTAATAGTATCATAAGGATACTAAGTTCAGAACAAGTGTAGGTGTAACGACCCGGTCGGTCGTTCTGTAGAATTTCATTAATTTTCACTGTTTCTGCTTTGTCATAGCTGGGTTATATTGTTCATGATGTGTTAGAGTTGGTTAGCTCGGGTTCGGAGTGGTTATAGAAGGAATTGAGACACTTAGTCTCTAAAAGTAACTTTAGAGTTGGAAAAGTCAACTGAGAGTTGACTTATTGGTAAACGACCTCGGAATACGGATTTTATGGCTCGGATAGTTTTGTTCGGTGATTTGGGACTTAGGAGTGTGTTCGGAATATTTTTTTGATGTCCGGTGTAGAATTAGGCTTGAATTGGCGAAAGTTTGTTTTTGGCGATTTCCGGTTGGTAGTGTAAAATAGGCTATCGAGGTCGGAATAGGTTCGTAATGTCATTTTGGGTATGTCTGCAAAATTTCAGGTCAATCGGAGTTGTTTTGGGTAGTTTCGACATCGTTGGTGGAATTTAGAAATTTCAAAGTTCATAGGCTTGAATTCGATGTGATTTTGGTGTTTTGGTGTTATTTCGGTGTTTCGAAAGTGCAGCTAAGTTTGAATGAACATTTATGATGTGTGGGTATATTTGGTTGGGGTCCCGAGTGGCTCGGGATTGATTTCGGATGGTTAGCGGGAGATTTGGAGTTGGAAAGTTGCAACTTCAGCTGCTGGTGTTCTGTTACTGTCATTTCCGCACCTCCGGATGTTTGACCGCAGGTGCGAGCCGCAGGAGCAGCCATGGTAATCGTAGGTGCGGGCACAGGGGTCTTGGAGGAAAACCGCAGGAGCGGTCGCTTGGGCGCATCTGCGGAGCCGCAGGTGTGAGAGTGAGCGGTTTAATGAAATTTCGTAGGTGCGGTCCTCCTAAACGCAGGTGCGGACCGCAGGTGCGAGGGTAAGGGCCGCAGGTGCGAAAAGCCTGGGCAGAAAGTTTAAGTTCTAAAAACGAGGGTTTTAAGCCATATTTCAAAAACACCATTGGAGAGCTCGGGAGAATGAGGTTTTTGGAGAGATTTTCAGTGGGAATCTTGTGGTAAGTGTTCTTCAATCACCTTTAGTCTAATTTCACGAATTAGTATTGATTTTTACGATGTAAATTGAGGAATCAAAGTGGGAATTGGGGAAAAATGGGAAGAAAAGTTGGGAAATTCTTTTGATGATTTAAGGGGGCATTTGAGGTCGGATTTTTGTAAATTTGATATAGGTAGAGTCGGGGAAGGATAAGGATTCCAGTTTTGTAAATTTTATCGAATTCCGAGAATTGGGCCCGGGGGTCGGGTTTGACCAATTACGGGATTTTTGAGTATTTTTGATAAATTTCGATTTGGGTTTCATTCCTTAGCATATTATAATGGTATAAATCTGATTGTTGGTAGATTTGGAGCACTCGGAGGCCGAATTTAGAGGCAAGGGCACTGCAGAGTAGTATTTTAGCCGGTTTTGAGGTAAGTAAAGTTTCCAAACTTGGAACTAAGGGTTCAAAACCCCATATTATCTTGTATTTGATGTTAATTAAGGCCATGTGACGGGCATGCCGGCGTATACCGAATATTTGTGGCCTGGCTCATCCCATAGCACTGCCTAATAGTTATTCCAGGCTGAGACTTGTACTGTGAAGGTGGTATTTACCTCGAACATATTAGAAATCATGTTAAGTATAAATTCTAAGGCTTCACGCGAATATGTTCAGACCGGAATGGTCAGTTATTGCTTTCTCTACCTGTGAATATTTGCGTTCATGTACTCAGTCCTGTTATTTCATATGTTTCATGCCTCAGTCTTAGTAATTGTTAGTTTATTTACCTGTTATCATTGTTTTGGGTTGATTCTTATATCTATGAACCTTGTGAGTGAGACTAGAAGGTATTGACTGAGTGAGGCCGAGAGCCTGGTATTGAGACAGTTATGAGATTGGACTGCAAACCGCAGCGATCCTTGAATCATGCCTTCTTTGTCTTGATATAGTGCTTGGGCTTATAGGAGCCCCTTCGGAGTCTTTACACCCCCAGTGAGCGCACAAATATTGAGGGATGGATTTTCCCTGGGCATGGATCTTGCCCGAAGTTATTGATATATATTGAGGGATGGATCGTCCCTGGACATGGATCTTGTCCGAGTGATATGTTCCAGAGATGGATCTTCTCCGTGGGGCTGGACTGGCCTTTTTCCTCAGTACTCGGTGACTACGTCACTTGTGTTTACGTATTATTTGGGATGGACCTTCCCTGGGCCTGGAGACCAATTCTAGTACTGAGTGGACTTCTTTGCATGAGTTGGGATATTGTGTACATATCATTTCTGACTCTTTATGATCATATGCTGGCATGTAGAGTTTACAGGCATAATTTGATGCATCTTGCTAATTTTTTGTTATATTACCGTCATGTCCAAGTTATATACTGTCGTTCATAAACATCAGAGGTTTAATACGTCACTACCTCTCATCCCATAGTTTGGGTTCATTACTTCTGAGTTGGTGTACGCACGTTATACTCTGCACCTTGTGTGCAAATCCAGGTACATCGAGACTCGGCTCTGGTCATTAAGTAGCTGATAGTTTCCATCAGAGTTGTCGAGGTAGCAGCTGGCGACCGTGAACTCGTCATCTCTTTCCTATTCTACCTGTCGTTATTTACTTTTCAGACTATGTTGGTCATTCCTCTTTCATTTGTATTATGTATTAGCAGCTCATGAATGTGTGACACTGGATTCGGAATTGTAGGATTTGAGTTTTGTTTTCATAAATAGTTCCAACTTCAGATTTCTTATTGTTATTGTCTTCAGACTTATTAAAAATGGTATTTCACTGATAATTGGACCTAGTTTAGAAATAAATGGGTGGCTGGCCTGGTTCCACGACAGGCGCCATCACGACTCCGGAAATGGGTCGTAACAGTAGGATTAACAGGTAGTGCATGAAACAAATTAGACATTAGTGCTAACTTATGAGAAGATTCTTATTATTCAAAATAACTTAATCCTAAGTTAACGGTGTCACCCATAGGACTAAATGAAATCATAGAATCATGTAAAATTGCAGGATCATGCTGGGAATTAAAATAGGCTAGTCAAGCAACACATATTACGAAAGCAAATAGAATGAAATTACAAGGGATTTTGGGCATACCAGTTAAGTAAGAAAGCAAGTAAGTATGCCACAACAGTTAAGTTCCAGAATAACTTGGCCTTGGATTTCAGCCGGCAAAAACCAGAGACAATTAGCACATAATCAGAATAAGAGAGCTTAAGTTTTTTTTTGAGAAACTATGTGAGTTCGAATCTGTCCCAAAGGAGAAAATGAGAAAGAGCTTAAATGGTACTCAATTAGGCAGACAAATATGCTAATAAATCAATCGTACACAAATAAGGAATGAAAATAATTATAGAATCAAGTACTACTTAGATTAAGGTACATAATTAATCAATAGTCAAATGCCGGATCAAATAAGGTAAGGAAATAATGAGAACAAGGTAAATCGAACAGAATAAGGAAAATATCAGTACCACAGAAGAAAGGAAAGATTAAAATCTCAGTAAGAGATTACAAAACCTTAATTTTGGGGTAAACCATAAAATCAGCTGAGAAAAAAAGGGTAAGAGTCACATGTTTCATGGAATGAACATAGACGGGAACATATTAACACAATCAAACAGATCTGGCCCTAAATAAAAGGTTCAAAACCCTAATTTAAGGTAGGCCATAAAAATCGATAAAGTCAAAAGTAAATAATAAAATGTTTTAGTAAATAATGAATATAGACAGAGAGTTATTAAAGAAAAACATAAGATTGAACGATATCTGGTCCGGTTAAAGACGTTTAAAACCCAAGTTTTAGGTAAGTAAAAGATTTAACGAAAAATAGGCCGATTGATGAGTAACAAAGTGAATATAGACGAAGAATAACATTAAAACAAACTAAAATTGAACCAAATCTGGTTTGAACCAAAAATCTGAAAACCCTAACTGAAAGATACGAAAATATTCGTACTCACAGAGGTTATAATGAACACATACGGAAATAACCAATAGATAAGATATTTTGAACCAGATTTGGTTCGAATCTCCCAAGATCTGCTTGCCATTTGAGGCAAGCAAGTTAAGTAACACAAAATATGAGTAGCCAGTAAAGAAATATGACCAAATATGGTAAGGAATCGTTAAATGATTCCATTTATGGGTAGGAATCAGAAAGGGTTGGGGTTACGACGCTAGGGTTTGAGGAGGGAAAGGAGGAAGAAGACGAGAGGAGGAGCATTTAGTGACGGCGGGTAGATAGGAAATGAATTATGGTTAGGGGGTTGGTATAATTAAAAGGGGTTAGGGTGTTGGTAGTCGTTGATCTTCTGAGATCAACGACTAGGATTTTACAAGGGAATTGGGTCCGGGTTTTTAAACGGGTATGTGTATGGGTTTGACGGGTATGGGCATTGGATATGGGGATATTGGGCTGGGGTAATGGGTAGGCTAGGTCCGAAATTAATTTAAGAAAAGGGGCTAGGTTTTAAATACCCAATTAAATCAGTAAATCATTTGTGTATGAAAATGATTTAAAATAATCACTTAACATTGTAAAAATATAAAAAGCCCTTTTTCTGTATAAATAATGTAATTATGCATATATTTGCTATTTTTGCAAAATTAATACAATTATAGCCTCATGATGCAAATATAATTATACATAAAAATGTTTAAAGCCTAATATGGATATGAATGATTAAAATTAAATAGTAAATCATTATAAAATTATTTGTGATGCAATTAATAATTATTTATATAATAAAACACAAGAATAAGTTGATTTAAAGCCTTTAAAACTTATAGAAAATTAAGAAAAAATACTTGTTGATGCTCATGCACTATTTTGAAGGTACATATGTATTTGAAAAATCTTAAAGGGGTAAACTTAAATAAGAAGACGTGAGGGAGAGAAGCTCTAACTTCTCTCTAACACACACCAAGAACATGCATATGAACTCCCAATCCCCTAAAAATCAAAATATGATCCCTCCAAAACCACCCGGCATAGATCATCACAACCAGTTGCAAAACAACGTGGGAAAATTTCCGTCCTTCAAAGACCAACTATTGGAGTCAAATTTAATGGAGTTTACTTCAACAATTGAACAAGAAGATATGATTTACACAACAAATCCATTGGAATAAAGGGAGTTTGTACAAGATCCAGAAAAAACCACAAATGGAATTATACAAATTTCCCTCTCCACGGAAGATAGATATCGTATCTATGAGCCATGGAAAAATTCCATCATAATCAAAGTAGTAGATAAACGTATGCTACATCATTACCTAAAGAGGAAAATTCAAGATCTATGGAATCTAACGAAAGATTTTTCTCTAATTGATCTTGGGGAAGACTACTACATCATCAAGTTTAAGAAGAAGGAAAGCATGGATAAGGCTATCCATCAAGGTCCATGGTTCATAAATTGTCACTTTTTATCCATTTCCAAATGGAAACCAAACTTTGTGGAAAAAAATGAAAAACTAACCACCTCTGCTGTACGG
The DNA here is from genome assembly GCA_005239495.1 of Nicotiana undulata. NCBI lineage: Eukaryota > Viridiplantae > Streptophyta > Magnoliopsida > Solanales > Solanaceae > Nicotiana > Nicotiana undulata. The sequence goes on from ML294202.1 coordinate 10,918, forward strand.
ATTAGGCTTCCTCAACTACCAACAGAATTTTATGATGGCAAGATCCTAGAAAAAATAGGTAATGCAATAGGAAACCTTCTAAAAATAGACACATGCACATCAACAACCTTGAGAGGTCGATATGCAAGAATTTGTTTTGAAATTCTTCTAGAGATCCCAGTCCAACCCTACCTCTTTGTGGGACATCACAAGCAATATATTCATTATGAAGGGGAGGATTTCCTTTGTAAAAAATGTGGTCGTTTTGGTCACAGTATTAGACAATGCAACTATATCATTAAACATTATAAAGATCCACTCCATGCAGATGTCACGACCCAAGATCCCTAAGATCGTGATGGCGCCGGACACCACTGTAAGGCAAGCCAACCATTAATTAATTTAAACAAATAAATTCATGTCTCAATATTTTTAAAGTCGTTACATTTCACTTTAATACGTAATAACTAGATGAAATCCATTTAAGTAAAAACAACAGTCCATTTTAATCCTTTAATTAAATACATCCGGAATATATACGTGTCCCAGAACCCGGTGTCGCGAGTACATGAACAATTTCTAAGAACTTATACAATTATTACAAAGCTATCCGCAATACAAGTTGGACAAGGGCATTAGAATAAAATAAATACAATACATAGAGGAAGACTCTGACAGCTGCGCATCGCCTTCGGATGATGCAGCTCGCCTAAGTCTCCAAACCAGCCTCATCGCTTTGAAAGTACCTTTGCAACAAAGTGCACAACAAGTGTAGTATGAGTACATAAATATATATATGTACCCAGTGAGTATCCCGTCTAATCTCGAAGAAGTAGTGACGAGAGGTCGACTTGACACTCACTAAGGTCCAATAATATAACATACGACAGGATATAATGAAATACAGTAGGCAGGTAAGGCAGTGAGCAGCAAATACATAACAAGTATAGAAATCCAAGTAGCTACTGAAATTACACAACAATGTACACTACCCATTTTTCCAAGTATCTGTCAAGCCAATATCTTTCAATCCGCTGTGGCGTACGGCCCGCTCCCATATATATATTACAAGTACTCTCCTAATCCACCGTGGCATACAGCCCAATCCCATATATATATACAAATACCCCTCAAATCCGTCGTGGCGTACGGCCTGATCCCATATATGTATAATTACCGTTCAAATCTGCCGTGGCGTACGACCCGATCCCATATATGTACAATTACCTTTCAAATCCGCCGTGGCGTATGACCCGATCCCATATATGTAGAATTACCTTTCAAATCTGCCGTGGCGTACGGCCCGATCCCATTTATGTACAATTACCTTTCAAATCCGACGTGGCGTACGGCCCGATCCCATATATGTACAATTACCTTTCAAATCCGCCGTGACGTACGGCCCGATCCCATAGATGTTACGAATACTCTTCAAGTCAAATGCCACAAAGTCTTAGAGAAAACACTACTACGCACAACAGGTTTTCATAACACATAAGTCATTTCAAGGAAAATATAAGGCATGCTATGGGCCTAACTATCCGGACATAACAATAATAGCCGCCACGTACAGACCCTCGTCACTTGGAGCGTACGTAGCCCCCAAACAAGTACACATAGCATTTAAATCACCTAGACGGACAATTCCCTCTTACAAGGTTAGAAAGGAGACTCACCTCGTGTCGAACTTACTTTCTAGGCCAATAATGCGCCCGAAACTCCAAACTCGTCTTCCAAGGACTCGAAACTAGCCACAAGTTACTTCATCATATCAATAAATGCTAAATGAATCAATTCTAATGCATGGAAGTGAGTTTTCTAAAGTCCTTCCCCAAAAGTCAAAAATCGAACCCGGGCCCGCTCGGTCCAAACCCGAAATTCGGACCAACACCCGATTACCCATTCGCTCCCGAGCCTGGATATATAAATGGTTTGGAATCCGACCTCAATTTGAGGTCTAAATCCCCAAATTTCAATATTCTTAGGTTTTACCCAAAATTCTCAATTCCACCATGAAAACCCAAGATTTTAGGATGAAATCTTGTAAAGAGAAGTTAAGGAGTGAAGAAAATGAGTTAGAAATCACTTACAACTGTTTTGGAGGAGAAAGAGTGTTTGGAAAATTGCATCTTATGTTTTTGTAGTCTTGAAAAATGAAAAATAGCTGAAAATCCCTCTTATTTATACTCCTATCAGATCCCCCACCGCGGTCCGCGAAAAACAGACCGCGGCCGCGCTAGCCAAAGTCAAGAAAAACTGAAGAAAATCAAGAAAGATGACTGCAGTGACATGCTTTTGTATTTTGGCCATAGCTTTCTCAAATATGTATGTCTCGTTAAAAAACTTGCCAAAAAAATCCGATTGGGACAAAAACTGGTCAAAGAGAGAACGAATACAGCACATACATTTAGTATAGATAGGATCCATCAGTAGTAATACCTTTTGATATGAGTCACGTTCCATTTGTTGGGCACTTTGACTCCATCTTGATTTTCCAAGTCCTACAATCTTTTATCGGTGACAGCTAAAACAGGGTAAGGACATTCCCATGTTGGACCAAGCTTCCCAGCATTTATTTCTCGAGTGTTCTGAGTCACCTTTATCAAAAACCAAGTCTACCACTTTGAAGCAATAAAGATTAGACATCCGATAATAGTATCTCATAATCCTTTGCTTTTGAGCCACCATCCTCACTTATGCCAAGTCCCTGCGTTCATATAGCTGATCTAGCTTCACCAGCAATGCCTCATTGTTTGCTTCTTCATTTTCATGGGAAAACCGTAAGGTTGGTTACCTTACTTCCACCGAGATCAAAGCTTTCATTTCGTACACGAGAGAGAAAGGTGTCTCTCCCGTGCTCGATTTTTCCATCATCCGATATGCCCATAGCACACCCAGTAACTTTTCGTGCCATTTGCCTTGAGCAGCTCCTAACATCTTTATGTGGTTTTGGATAATAATCTTATTAGTTGACTCCGCCTTTCCATTAGTGCACGGATGGTATGTAATCTTTTTGATTTTCAAATCTTCCAAAAAATTTGTGACGTTTGAGCCTATGAAGTGTGGTCTGTTATCGCAGGAAACCTCCTTCGGTATTCCGAATCGGCGGATTATGTGGTTCCATAAGAAGTCGACCATTTGGTGCTCACAAATATTTTGGTAAGGACTTTCTTCAACCCATTTAGTGAAGTAGTCAGTTCAAATTAAGAGGAATCTTACCTTTTCGGGGCCTGGTGGCAGCGAACCAACTATATCAATGCCCCATTTCATGAATGACCATGTGTATAGTATCGAATGTAAGAGTTTCGACGGTTGGTGTACCAGTTGTACCTAGAGCTGACATTTGTCGCATTTTTTAAAGAACGTCTTTGTGTCTTGTTCCATCCGGGTCCAATAGTATCCTACCCTAACCAGCTTTAACACCAACAAATCCGCACAGGAATGGTTTCGCAAATTCCTTCATGGACTTCCCTCATCATATAGTCTGCCTCAAAGGCTCCCAGACATCGGACAACGAACCTTGTTACGATCTCCTATATAATTGTCCGTCTATGAGGCAGTAACAAGATGCTTTAGTGCGTAATGCATGGGAGACCTTCAAGTATTCGGGTAATTTACCATGCCAAAGATATTCGACGAACTCATTCCTCCAGTCCCATACTAGGTTGGTTGTATTCACTTCACAATAGCCATCTACACCTAGTACCGAATATAGAAGTTGAATAAAGTTACCAGAGTCAGATCATTCCATCTCTGTAGACGACCCCAAATTAGCCAATGTATCCTCTTCCATGTTCTATTCTCTCGGAATGTCTATGATAAACCATTCCCTGAATCATGCAAGCAATGCTTGAACCTTGTTCACATATGTTGCATGCATTCTTCCTTTCTATCAAAAATCCCATATACTTGGTTTACTACAAGCTGGGAATCACATTTGATCTCAATGACCTCGGAGCAAGTCCCCCGGCTAGTTTTAGTCCTGCAACCAAAGCCTCATACTCGGCTTCATTGTTAGTTAACGGAATAGTCTTAATAGCCTTCCTCAGGGTTTCTCCCAAGGTGTGACAACAACTACCCCGGTCTCGGACCCTGTAACATTGGAAGCTCCACATTAACAACGTCCAAATCCTGATGACATTTCTGACACCAATATTGCCTCCTTAGAAGCTAGGGGCATTAACCGGGGACTAAAATCGACCACGAAGTCGGCCAAAACCTGCGACTTGATCGCAGTCCTAAGCTTGTACTCAATGTTAAATTCGCTAATTTCGACTGCCTATTTAGCTAACTAGCCTGACAACTCAGGCTTGTGAAAAACATTCCTCAAGGGGATGTTTGTCACAATGGCTATCGGGTACCACTTAAAAATAAGGCCTAAGTTTTTTAGAGGCGACTACGAGAGCTCAGGCCAGCTTTTCAAGGTGCGGATAACGAGTCTCTGCTCCTGATAATATATTATTAATATAATAGACAGGAATTGTGTACCTTCGTCCTCTCGGACTAAAATGGTGTTTACCGCTACTTCTAAGATTGCTAGATATATCAACAATTATTCACCTCCCCCAGTCTTGATAGTAGCGGTGGGCTTGATAGGTATTGTTTCAAGTCTTTCAAGGCCTGCTGGCATTCGAGAGTCCATTCGAAATTGTCTTCTTCGGGAGTGAGAAAAAGTGATGACATTTTTTCGAGGATCGAGAGATGAACCTGCTCAATGCGGCCAATCATCCAATTATCCTCTGTACTTCTTTTACGCTCGTTAGCTGGTCTAGGATGTCTTACATGGCTTTGACTTTATTGGGATTAACCTCGATCCCTCTTGTGACACCAAGAACCCCAATAATTTTCCTGAACCAACCCCAAATGCATATTTTTTCGGATTGAGTTTCATGTTGTGCTTCCTCAAGATAACTGAGGTCTCTTGGAGGTGTTTCAAGTGATCTCCTACATTCAAAGGATTGACTAACTTGTCGTCTATATACACTTCTATTGTTTTGTCTATTTTCTTCTCGAACATCTTGTTCACGAGCCTCTGATAAGTGGCTACGAGGTTTTTAAGCCCAAATGGCATCACATTATAACAATATGTGCCAAAGTTCGTTATGAACAAAGTTTTTTCCTCATCCTCCGGATTCATCTTGATTTGATTGTACCCGGAGTAGGCATCAAGGAAACTCATTAACTCGGGCATGGTCATTGCATAAATCATTTGATCAATGTTTGGCAATGGGAATGAGTCTTTAGGGCACACCTTATTTAAGTTCTTATAATCTACACACATTCTGAACTTGTTTTTCCTATTTTGAACTACAACAACATTAACTAACCATTTTGGATACTTTACTTCCCGGATTGATTCGATGTCCAGTAATAAAGTTACCTCTTATTTAACAAACTTGTTTCTGACCTCGGCTATCTGACGTTTCTTTTGCCTTGCCTGTTGGAAGTTCGGGTCCAAGATTAGCTTATGCGCAGCCACCTCTGATGGGATACATGTAATATCTAAGTGCGACCATGAAAAACAATCCATGTTAACTTTAAGGAAACTAATAAATATTGACCTGAGTTCGGGATTGAGTCTGGTTCCCACGTGAAACTTCCTTTCCAAGAATTCTTCGAATAAAGCCACTTGCTCGAGTTCTTCTGCAGTGGACTTGGTTGCATCTGTCTCCTACGGTACTTGAGAGTATATCGGCACCTGATAGGATTCCGATGACTCCTTGTCTTTGTCATATTCATTGGGCAAAGGAGAAGGTGTTGGCTCATGTAATTTCTATTTGCTAGGCTCCTTCCCTTTGTTGCTAGCAATCGACATTGTGTTTAATTCTCTTCATGCCAGCTGATCTCCTCTTATCTTCTTGATTTCATCCGGGGTCAAGAATTTTAGCAATTGATGATATATTGAGGGCACAACCCTCATCTCATGTATCCACAGCTTTTCGAGGATTAAGTTATAACTCATGTGCCCGCCTACCACTTCGAATAAGGCGGTCTTTGTTATCCCTTTGGTGTTCGTGGGCAGCAGGATCTCTCCTCGGGTTGTCACGCTTGATAAGTTTAACCCAACAAGGAGCTTTGTTGCCAGGATGATGCTTCCGATTAGCTTTGCTTGTACCAGCAATCTCCATTGAATGATGTTGGCTAAGCTTCTTGGTTTAACCAAAACATGCTTAATCTTGAAATCTAAGACATCGAGAGAAATTACCAGGACGTCATTATGTGGTACAAGAAGTTTGTCGGCGTCTTCGTTCATGAAGGTGATGTCATCTTCTACGACTTCTCGGAGTGTCTTGTTTTAGGTCATTGATATCTTTGATTTCTTGGTCGTCGAGAAGGTTATGCTATTAATTTCATTCTCCTGGAAAATCATGTTAATAGTCAACCGAGGGGAGTCTTTTGCTGTCTTTGAACTCCGCATTTTCCCGACTATGGCCATAATTGTTCTTGGCTCGGTCGCTCAAGAACTCCCTGAGATGGCCATTTTTCAACAACGCTGCCACCTCTTTACGCAGATGCCGGAAGTCCCCGGTTCTTTGGCAGAGTTCCATGATATTCGCACTATAAGTTACGATCCTTCTAGATGGGATCAGCTCTGATCGGTTTCGGGAATCGTGCTTCTTTGATATTCCTCATTACTGACACCAACTCAACTACGCTGATGTTGAAATTGTAATCCTATAACTTGGGATATTGTAAGACCTAGTGAAATTTCACCTAAAACTCGGGGTTTCTTGACGTCGGGGTAGACTCAGGTGTTGATTATTGTAGAAATTCTTCATGGCCAGCTTGTTTGATGTGATTTGGACTTTTTGGGTTGAACATTGCATTGGGAAGTTGAAGTTAATTTTTGAAAGTGCAGGGCATTTTTGTTGTCCATTCTACAGTCGCAGAACTGATATGCAGACCGCAGATCTGCCGCAGACTGAAGCAGAAATCTTTGCAAGTTCTTGGACCATTATGCGGTCCATTATGCGACTGCATAATCATTTTGCAGACCGCATACCCATTGCAGATCCCAACGCAAAACAATTATGGAAGCTAGTTCTACGACGCATTATGTGACCGCTGAATAGGCCTACGGGCCGCAGCCTGATTGCATAGTGAGGAAGAAGTGCCCAGTTCTATAGGACCATTTGTGGACTATAGAAGCATTACGCGGTCGCATATGCAACCGCAGATTTGTGTCGAGGCTTCATTTTTTCTAAATTTTTAGACCTGACCCTATTTTGATTAAAAGCTCTTGGGGCTCGTTTTGAAGGAAAAAACTTGACATTATAGAGTGAGGAGAGAATTATTCTATAGAGAGGAAAGGGAGGGTTAAGGATTTCACTACTCTACCTTGATCGAATATTGGGATTTTATCAAAAGCAACTTGCTAGGGCTTCAAAGAGGTAAAACTTTCCCCAATTCTTCAATTTTGGGTTTTCGGTTGATTATAGGTGATAAGGTAGATTTATCACATGCATGAGCTAATAAGGATTGTGGGGAAGTTTTTTAACGATCTTGGGTGGTTTTGTTGTTGAATTGGTTGAGGGGAAGGTTGGGTCATAGTTGTAACAGCCCTTACCATAGGAATTTCTCTAATTGTGCTTGTGATTATCTCCTCCTATATTGATTGGCATCGTTAGGAGTGTTGGGACATTATTTTTCCATTATGAAAAGATCTTTCTAGGTATGAAGGCAACACTCTTCTTCTAGTATCGGAATTCATGAATCCTTATAAAGCTCTATCATGTGTAGTCGAACTTGAAACGCTATTGATGTGGGGTATTCAAACTAGTAAAAATTGATTTCAGATTGGCATAACGTGTTAGAACCCTCGTGTGTAAATTATTGTATTTTTTTTACTTAATCATGTTATACCCCTTTTTGGGAAGATCTTTTATGAAATCAATGTGCTTACACATTTATTTTTCATATGATAAAACCTTACGAACTCACACTTGCTAAGGCCAAAGGTGCCAAATGGTTTATTTGAAAGGGAACTCCTTTATACAAACTATTATCATTTTGGGAATTTGAAGTGTGGAATTGGGAATACACCTCTATCCGAATACGTTGTAGTGAGGCGGCAGGGCCGCTTTGTGCAGAGTTGTGGTATCGTGAATATACCTTAACTGCATACGTTGGGGTGAGGCAGAGGGCCGCTTTATGTAGAGTTGTGGTATTGTGAATACATCTTCACTCGCATACATTAGGGAGAGACGATAGGGCCGTTTTGTGTAGATTTTCTGGTATTGTGATTTCACCTCCACCCATATACATTGGGGTGAGGCAGTAGTGCCGCTTTGTGTAAAGGTAGTTGTAGAGTATCCCCGACTTAAGAATTTATAAATGTTATTGAAAGCTCTTGATAAATTTGATATGGCTTTAACGGCTATCTAAGCCCTTTTCTTGTTATCATAATTCATCATAATTTGTGTTGTATTTCCAAGTCCTTTAATAGGTGTTTGGTTTTCATACTAGTATTATCCGACATGTACTAATGTCCCTTTTGCCGGGTGGTTAGCACCAATCGTGTTCGGGCAATGAAGCTTACACTCATTCACATTGGTTCATCCTGCTATGCCCTGCGCTGCATCTTTAATGGATGCAGGTGGGTCCACATCGGAAGGTATTGACCAATGATAGCTCTTCCCAGTTGACTTGGTGAGCCCCACTTTGTTTCGGGGTCGTGCATATTTTGTTCCGAGTATATTATGTTTTGAGGTATAGCAGGAGCCTTGTTGCCGGCACTATGATTTTACTCTTTTGTATCTATTAGAGGCTCCGTAGACACAGTGTGGATTGTACATATGGGTGTTGGGGAAGTCAAACTAATCTTGTCGTAATTTAATCACTTGTTTCACTTCAACCTGTGAAAGCGTATGTATTTTGATACTTTATAAATGAAGTAACTAATGGTGATGGAAATTGGTATTGTTCATGAATCCTCTTGGTGTAATTAATGATATAAATATATTTTCTCTTATTCATGGGCGAGTTGGGTAGGAAGCATTGTTCAGGCTTGCTCGGTCGGGGTATCTCGGTTGAGCGCCGATCACTCTATCCACGGTCGGGGCGTGACAGATATGTGGTACCTCTTTTTCTTTTAACGGCATGTTGTTCCTGTTGTGCCGAGAAACTAATATATATATATATATATATATATATATATATATATATATATATATATATATATATATATATATATATATGGCTAAGCTCGGGCCCCACGGCTAGAGTGAAGCTTCACGTTAACAGATTTACGAACATTTTCATCTCCATTGCAATTATAAAAACAAATAGCAAAAGTAGCAACAAAATCTAACATTTTGCTAGTGTTGTTACCAAAGATAAGATATATTCTTTACACTGCGTAAACCAAAAGTTGATACGCCTTGGCTGCACAAACCAACTGTCTTGAAAGTTTAATTAATCTAGGTTGAGCTCCACTACTCAGAACATCCCCCTTATCAATTCCCATAAACATACCCTATACATAAATTTGAGAAATTAAGACATCATCCAGACAACTGAACAAATCTATTTATACTAAGTAAATATCATATTCAAATCTCTCTGCGTGTTACCAATTAATCATGACTGGGTGCACATAATGTGAGAGGTTCGAGAGATTCATCTTGTGTAAGCGAAGCAGATAATACTATTTTTAGAAAGAACTGTAATACTTAATTGTAAAACTTCACTCAACCAAAGAAACTTCAAACTCATTAATAGTGAAAACTGCAAACCATCAAAACTCTTATCTTAGACACTAAGTGTTCGATATTTGAAGGTTTAAGCATAGAGAAACATTAATCCTTTCATTGAATCAAGCCAAAATATTTGCTGCCTCAACAGACAAATACAACTTTACCTATTCGTTAAAATCACAATTTTAATTCATCCTTGTATTCAAAAACCCATTATCTTCCGAGTAAGCAGAGTAAGAAGTCACTCCAGGTAGACAACCTACAATGGGTAAGAAAAAGGACAGTTTAGTTCCACTCTACTTTTCTAGCATGTAAACACACAAAAATTATCATTTTCGACTAAACATGTGCATGACATGAATGCAGATTATTGCTTTAGTGCTGTGTTTGAATGGAAAGGGAGAAGGATCTATAATTAAACACATCAATACAAACAGAAAGTATATCTCTAAACAACAATACAAAAAATTACAAGAGGTTGAATTAAGTAATAAAAAGGCAACACTTTTACCTGGCAGTTAGCATCAACAAAAGGTAACTTACAACTGAATAATACTAAAAGGGAGCATGTATCAGATTACCAATTTTTTTGCAGTTACTCAATATTTATATTGGCTGACTCATTTAAATAAGCAGTCCTATACTTCCACCTACAATGCAGTTTAGTTTGCTAATAAAATTACACCCTTAAGAATGTCGTATATGCAGCTATTTCATTACAAGACACAGAAAAAAACAATAGCGCCAATTAGTGAAATTTGTAGTAAAGTTGTTACTACTAGACGGGAAAGGAATTCGATGGATAAGAAGAAATATTATTATATAACGAGAACTAACATCTAATAGACGATAAATCCTGCTCCTTTAACCAGGCTTGAGACCGGCTGTGTTATAGTATAACTCAAACACAGCCGGAGTTAAAAAAAATTTAAATTAATGGTGACAAAGAAGTTGTCATACACACTATCTATTTTTTTATGCAAGAGTTGTTCGCCTGAATAAAAGATTGACTTAAGCAACAGCCGAAGATAAAATTATGGAGTTGTCGAATAAGCCCAATATCACCTAATTCAGTAATATGTTACAGGATAGTCTTTTAATACAATGTGCTTCTCTCAGACAAAAATAACACTTAAGTGAAGTAAAGGAATGAATCAACATCACATCAAGAAAAGAGAGAATTCTCATATAGTAATCATATTATTCCATGAATATTCAAAACAAAATACAAAGGAGGAGATACTAAATACCAGTATCGTACTTCAAAATGCCCTTGATCGTTTACATCAAATCTGTAGTGTAGAGTTAAAGTAACATCTTTGTTTTTTACGTCATAAACATTTTACTTTCCTATTAGGTTACTAAATTCATGAAAATACTTTTCAAATAACCTCATTGTAAACTACATTATATGTAGAATAGTTATCATGATTATCTAACGTAGGTGGTCGAATCAACAATTTGACACACTCTGAACTTTTAGCTCTCGATAATGCAACGTAGAGTTGACCATCCGAAAAAATAGGCTCGTGTAAATAAATACCAACAAAATCTAATGGTTGACCTTGTGCTTTATTTATAGTCATTGCAAAACATAGTCGTATAGGAAATTATAATCTTCTGAATGGAAAAGGGGCATTTACATCATTTGACAATATCAGCGGTATTCTAGGAATAAATACATGCGTGCCCTTAAAATCACCTGTGGCAATTTTAGCACCTATAACATTCATTTTGAATTCACAACATGTTAATTGTGTGTTGTTACATAACCCTTCACAATGATTCAGATTTCGCATTAATATAACTGGAAATTTCTTTTTTGAGTTAACTTGTACGGAAGCAAGCCATGAGGGTTCAAAGCATGCAAAAAATCTTCAAACTGACTTTGATCAGTGCGTTCAACAATTTCATCAATAGCAACATATGCCTTTGATGTAAACTTAAATCTAGCGATAAGCATATTATTAATTCATCAAAAAGTCATTTTTTATTGTTAAAATAACACGAGATGAATCAGAAAATAATGTACTTACATTTGGATATGTGATCTTAAATAATTCATCTAAAAATTCTTCTTCAGATGTTAAAGGAATAACTATAGAATTTGAAATTTCAATTTTGTTATCACAATTGATTTTTTTTGTTCCATTTCCAATTCTCATCAAATATTTAAAGGCGGGACCAGTTTTGGCACGCATATTTTCATATAACTGTAATTTTTTAAGTCGATTCCAAATATTAAAATATAACAAGTTGTCACGGATAAAATCTTCCTTTTTTCCATTTCGAACTACAGTAAGTGTTTGTCTAAAATCACCTCCAAACACAATCACTTTTCCACCAAATAGTGCATGTGAATCCATAATATCTTTCAAAAGCAAATCAAAGAATTCAATCATCTTACTCTTCACCATTAATACTCTGCCCCATACAATTAGTTGTGCATCTCGAATTAAATATGCTAGTGAACTTTGTATACTAATATTACATTGAAGTTTTGATCAATATCAATAGAAATTCTAAAACGTGAATGAACAGTTCGTCCTCCAGGAAGGATAGAAGTTGAAACACCTGAGCTTGTTGTTGCTAGCGCAATGAATCCTTTAGGTCGCACGGTAGCTAACAAAGAACCGTATAAAAAAATTTACCTGTGTATTCGGCTAAAATCGGAGAGACTAATTTTATGATTATTATGTCTTTCCATTGACCGACTTCAGAAGGCTCGAGGCACAGCTCGAAGTTCGACCCCAAGAGTTCCCTATGCTCGACCTCGGAGCAGTATAAAATTGTGGCTTTCATGGACGAGTCGGAAGCTCCCGAGAGGCGCGTGGTGAGAGTTGACCAGGTCTGCAAGAATAGTACAAGTATGTACCGTAGCATTAAATAGTTGTTTCAGTTGTATATCTTTGTAATAAATGTTTATTTACTATGTTGGGATTTTCCCCTCCTTTATAAAGGGGACCCTTATCATTTCTTGCACACATGATATTCAATACAAGAACATTATCTGCTCTCTAACTTAGACATCTCCATTGTTGATCCCTTTGATTTATTGCTTCCATTTATTGTGTTTTATTGATTGTTCTTCATTTATTACTCATCATTGATCATAAATAATCGCCTTCGAAGACCTTAACATTGTTATACCTTCATCGGTCATTCACTACTGTCACCAAGCTTCGACCTCGAAGTCATATCTCGGCCAGCTCGAGGCCCCAACCTAAGGCAGTTTGGTTTGCATATCTTAGCTCCCTTTAACTCTTATCTTATTTCTTAAAATAAATCACATATTTTTAGAACCACAAAATCAAATCTAATTGTAATTACCATTTTAAAGGTAAACAATTTGGCGCCCACCACCACCACCAACAACAACAAGCCCAGTTTGATCCCAACATGTGGAGTCTGGGGAGGGTAGTATGTACGCAGACCTTACCCCTACCTAATGCAGGTAAAAAAGTTGTTTCCAATAGACCCCCGACTCAGAAAGGGCAAGAAGAAGAATAGGAAAGAAATGAAAAAAAAATAGGAGTACAACACTTGAGGCGAACAAAACCACATACCGTAATAAAAACCTAAGAATACGAAAGGAAATGCATACCACTAAGCCTATCGGTGAACACTATAAACGACCTACTAACCTTCTACCTTAATCTTCGACCTCCACACCCTCCTATCAAGTGTCATGTCCTTAGTGGGCTGAAGAAGCGGCATGTCCTGCCTAATCACTTCTCCCCAGTACTTCTTGGGCCTACCTCAACCCATTCTAAAACTCTCCATGGCCAACCTCTCATACCTCCTGACAGGGGCATCAATGCTTCTTCTCCTAACATGTCCGAACCATCTCAGTCGCGACTCCCGCATCTTGTCTTCCACGGAGGCTACTCCCACTCTGTCCCGGATAGCTTCATTATTAATCCTATCTCGCCTGGTACACCAACACATCCATCTCAACATTCTCATCTCTGTTACTCTCATCTTCTGCACGTGGGAGTTCTTGACTGGCCAACACACAGCCCCATACAACAGTTTGGCGCTTACCGTGGGGCTAAAAATAATAGTGGTTGTTTTAGTGCTGGTTTACTGAAAATCACAAGTTATTCTTCACACTTTTGTTTGTCCAAGAATATTTGATTTCAGGTGAAAATGTCTAACTCAGTAAATGCACATGAAAACAACGGCTCTGGGGACTATGGAGAGAATGGTGTAGTTGTTTCAGGCACTGGTGTACCACTGCAAAACCCTGAGAACACACCAGAGCCAATTCCCGTGGACGTGGGCTCGCGCAACGCCCAACACGTCGATATAAACTCCCGCACTGATGGGGGTGCACGCCGAGAAAATGAACAGGAGGTTTAGAAAACTCCAGCTCGGGAGGAAAGAGAGGTTAGCCTTCACATCATTTTTGAAATGTTGCAGGCACAACAGTTGGCAATTGCTCAGCTGCAAAGCCATAAAAAAAGTCCAAGTACAGCAGCACCGAAAATGGCTCCTCTAGTCGAACCGGCACTAGAGAGGTCGAGCGATAACGAATCAGCATCCGACCCCACCATCATAATGATGCTATAGGACCTCACGAAGAGGATCGAATCAGGTGAAAAGTAGATAGAAGCTAATGACAAAAAGGTGGAGACCTACAATTCAAGGGTCGACCAGATCCCAGGCGCACCCCCGATTCTAAAGGGTGTAGATTCAAAAAAATTTGTGCAAAGGTCGTTCTCGTCAAGTGCGGATCTGAAACCCATCCCAAAGAAATTGAGAATGACCGATCTCCACAAGTACAATGGGAACTCGGACCCCAACGAGCACATTACTGCCTACACTTCTGCCGTGAAGGGAAATGACTTAAAGGAGGATGAGATTGAGTACGTCCTATAGAAAACGTTCGAAGAAATGTATCAAAGAGGGCTACGATGTGGCATCACAGCCTAACCCCGAACTAAATATATTCATTTGCCATGCTGGCAGATTCTTTTATAAAGGCACACACCGGTGCCATCAAGGTTGCTACAAGGAAATATGACGTCTTCAAAATCAAGCAGAGAGAAAACGAGATGCTACGGGAATTTGTATGTCGCTTTCAAGTGGAGCGAAAGGAATTACCACCAATATCCGATGATTGGGAAGTGCAGACCTTCACCCAAGTATTGAATGAACGAAGCTCAATAGCTTCGAAACAACTGAAGTAGAACTTGGTAGAGTATCCCGCCGTCACTTGGGCGGATGTCCATAATGTAACGACCCGACCGGTCGCTTTGAGCTCTAGCGTGGCGTTCAGCATTTTGAGGTCATGAGCAGCTTTATTTCAAGTATTATGACTTGTAGGTGTGGTCAGAACTGAATTTCAGGAAGTTTGGAGTCAAATTAGGAAGAAAATTCTCAATTCGGAAGCCTTAAGTTGGAAGAATCAACTAAGCTTGGAATTTTGAGTAAACGACCTCCGAATCAGGATTTGAAGGTTCCATCAGTTTCATATGATTATTTCGGACTTGGGATTATATCCGGATCGAGCTTTGGATAACCTGGGAGCGTTCCGGCGTATATTGTGGAAGTCAGCATTTTTGAAGAAATTTCCTAAGTTTGGCTTGAAGCACATTTCAGTTATATTGATGTCCGATTTGGATTCCGAGCATGTGAATAGATTCGTATGGTGATTATGGAGTTGGGAGCACGATCGGAAGTGAATTCGGATGTCCGTAGGTTATTTTGAAGTCATTTGGCTAAAGATAGAAATTTGAAGGTTTTTGAGAAATCCGATCGGAAGTGGAAATTTTGATATCGGGATCGGAATGCGATTCCGGAAGTTGGAGCAGGTCCGTAATGTCGAATATGACTTGTGTGAAAAATTTGGGTCCAATCGAACATGATTTGATAGGTTTTGGCATCAGATGTGGAAGTTTGAAATTTCAAAGTTCATAGAGTTTGGATTTGAGTGCGATTCGTGGTTTCGGCATTGTTTGCTGTGATTTGAGGCCTAGATCAGGTTTGGGGGACGTTATGGGACTAAGTCGTGTGATTGGACGGGGTCCCGGGGGCCTCGGGTGTGTTCCGGGGTGGTTTTAGGTCAATTTCGGGTGATTTGCTGTTGTTGTCTTCTGGTGTGCATCGCGATCGCGGCCCCTGGGATGCGATCGCGAAGAAGAAAAGTTAAGGGGCTGGGTTAAGCTAATGCGATCGCGGAAGGGATTGCGATCGCGAAATAGGAATTTGGAGGTCTGCTGGTTTTGGCCTTTGCGAACGCGTGGAGGTGAACGCGAACGCGAAGGGGTCACCTGGGCTCTCTACGCGAACGCATAGAAAGGATTTGAGAGCTGGGCCAAGGGGCCATTTTGCCTATGCGAACGCGAAGCTTGGTATGCGATCGCGTAGCTCTGGATTGTGGTTCATCGCAAACGCATGGTAAAGTCTGCGATCGCGAAGAAGAAGTTTTGGGGCAGCTGATTTTTGGCCTTCGCGATCGCGATGGTATTTCCGCGATCGCGAAGTGGAAGGGTCTGGGCAGTGTATTGTTTTAAACTGAGATTTTGGCCATTTCTCTCATATTTCTCATGGTTGGGGCGATTTTTGGAGAGCTTCAAGAGGGTATTTTTGTCACCTATGTCAAGGTAAGTTGTTCCTACTCATCTCAAGTTAAATACAAGGTTTGTATATAGATTTGGCCATGGAAGTCAGTAGCAAATTGGGATTTTTGGAGGAAAAACCTAAAAATTGGTAATTTGGATTTTTACCACGAATTGAGCATGAATATTTGAGTAAATTGTACATTTGAGCTAGTAAGACTATGGGCAGAGTTTATCTTCAAGAAATTTTGGAATCCGGCACGTGGACCCGAGGGCATTTTGGTCAATTCTTCGAGCGGAGTTGGTAATTTATATAATTTGAATTGTTAACAAATATTAGAGTATATTTTCATTGGTTTGTCGTTATTTGGATAGTTTTGGGCGTTCTGCATCAATTGGAGTCATCGGAAGGGCTTGGGAGCCTGTTATGGAGTTTCGGAGCGAGGTAAGTCTCCTTTCTAACCTTGTGAGGGGGAATTGTCCTCATTGGTGAAATTATTAAATATGTATTACTATTTGTGGGGGGCTACGTACGCACGAAATACGGGAGTCCGTGCGTAGCCACTAGTTATGCCTATGTCCGGGTAGTTTTATGCCTACATCATGCTTTGTTGTTATTATATCTAATTTGTGTTTGTTAGTTGCTTTGAGAAGAAGCTAGATTGAGCATACTTATTGTCACGCCCCAAAATCTAGGGACGAGACCGGCGCCTAACCAGATGAACCCAGTCAAGCGGACCTGGATTGCCTTTCCTACCCAACGTATTACCCCGTGTTCATAACATACATTATTCCATATGAGTTAGCCAATTTAGATTCAAGGTACAACTTACAACATAACTCCATTTTCCTATTTTAACTTTCAACAATAGATAATTCCAAAACATACAAGTTACATACAACATTTCTGATGCGGTCCACAGTTTACGAGTGAGTACAGCTACCACCCAAAATATATATATATACGTACAACCCACACAGTGTCTACGGAGCCTCAAGAGTACTAGAAGTCTTGCATAAACCTGCCGGTAACAAGGCCCCGGCTATACCTTTCTACAATATAAGAAAAAAGGAATAATAAAGTCCACACTCGGCCCCGAGAGGAAATGGGGCTCACCAGAACTGCTGAAAAGATGAAGAGGAGGCACCACTAATGGCGGGCTGAGCTACCTGCTATGGAACCACCTAAATCCATATAAAAGATGTTGCGCCCCCGTCAAAAGGGACGTTAGTACCGTTGAATAGTACTAGCATGTATGAACAAAGTTTATTCTAAGTAAAAATCAAATAATACACAATTAGAAGACAGTCAGGGCAACCACACAGATACCACATAAATATACAGAAAATCACAATGAAGGTTTCACAGTTACTCATTTCAATTATTCATCCGTTCACATTTCACCCTTATTACCTCTCCGCCCTTATTACTTCGTGTTGCGGCGCGTAACCCGATCCCACATTACATTCACATTTCACCCTTATTACCTCTCCACCCTTATTACTTCGTGTTGCGGCGTGTCCCCTGATCCCACCACACAATCACATCTCACCCTTATTACCTCCCCACCCTTATTACTTCATGTTGCGGCGTGCAACCTGATCCCACCGTACAATCACATTTGGTAGCAATAACAACCAATCAATTAAATCACAGGGATTTTCATCATCAAGAACATAAATTCATATCACCCATTACTATGTGAAATCAAGGCACAATGATCCTTACCAAACAGTAATTCATGTATGGTGTTGCCAAAATTATTTAGCTTGACTAATTCAATTCACAATTTCTGTTCATCATTTGCCACACACGACCTTTAGCAATTAAGTATATTCCCACATTAGGGTACATTAAAGTTCTCTACTACGTGTGTTCCAAGAACTAGTGTAACAAGTCTACAGGAAAACTAGTAAAGTATACAAAGATGAAATCAACTGTTCTACTGTCTAAAAGAAGTAGATAGGAATAAACAAAAGATAACTCCATAGTGATGCTGAGAATCGCCAAGGGAAGCAGCTCATCGTGAAGTCAGGCCCAAAATATACTCTCAGGATCAAGCTCCGGTCTGATAACCAGATGCACCAGCCTCAGAACCTGTACAATTAAGTACAGAAGCGTAGCATGAGTACATAAATAGATATGTACCCAGTGAGTATCCCGCCTAACCTCGAAGAAGTAGTGACGAGAGGTCGACGTGATACTTACTAGGGTCAGACAATATGAAATAAATACAGGCTAAACAGTAATAACAGTAATGAATAGTAATAAGGAAATGAGCATCAGATAACATTCTCTTGTACCCTCACGCTATCCCTTTCCATGGCATACAAGCTATTTAACCACCTCTCTTTCATAAAATCAACAATTACAATTACAGGGCTTCTCATAAATTATCAAACATATAACATGCCGTGAACGTATGGCCGATACGACGTGAAAAGTAAATGTGCACTGCCGAGGGTCGAACGGCCCGAACCATAGATGCATCTATCTGCCCCACTCGCGAATCGAACATGCGACGCGGTTAACATAATGCTAGGGCTTCCCCGCTCGCAAATCATACGTGTGACTCAGGTTCCCGCATATATATACATAATCATAAGGGATTTCAGATAATTAACATGGGTCTTACTAGCAGAAAAGGGATTCAAAAATACCAACTTCGAAACATAGCCTCCTAGGCCTTCATATATGAAATTCAAGAATATTAGACTACTTAGTCAACATACAAGATCACAGATACAACACATAAACATGCTCGTGAATCCTAAACTACCCGACAGGCATAATAGTAGCTACGCACGAACTCTCGTCACATCGTGCGTGCGTAGCCCCCGTAAATAAGGACAAGCAATCATTTATAATCACCTATGGGGACAATTCCCTCTTACAAGGTTATAAAGGAGACTCACCTCGTGCCGAGCCTACTTTCCAGGTCAAGAATGCGCCCGAAACTCCAAACTCGTCTCCCAAGGGCTCGAAACTAGTCAAATGATGCATAAATACATTAATTTACACTCAAAGGCTTGAAATTCCCCTATTTACTTTGTTATTTCAACTTACTCTGAAGAATCCCAAAATACACCCCCGGGCCCACATGCTCAGATTCCGGAAATTTTCGAAGGAAACACTTACCCATAACCTAAGGATCATTAATATATGATTTTTGTATGATTTCATAGCTAGTTAGTGGGTAATTCCCCAAATTTCATAAAGCCCTAGATTTTTACTCTAACCCTTGATTTTCACTAATTAGGAGGTTAATTTACCTAGGAATTCATGTGTTAAACTAACATTAGAGTAGAAATCACTTACCTTTCAGTAGCTAGGTCGTTTGGCTCTTTTCCAAGCTCTCAAGGTCGACTATGGAGGAAAGAAATGGAGTAAAATGGTTCTTTCCCCTATTTTAAAAGACCTCACTGCCTACAGGGTTTCCGCACCTGCGGCTCGAGGACCGTACCTGCGGTCTCGCGCCTACGAGAAAAGTCTCGCACCTGCGGAAGAGGGGCAAGGGGTCTGGGCTCGCACCTGCGGAACGGAGTCCGCACCAGCGGCTCCGCTTCTGCGAATTTTGGTCCGCACCTGCGTCGACTGGGCAGCCTCACATGGGGCCGCACCTGCGAAGCAAGGACCATAGGAGTGGTCTCGCACCTGCGACTGGGCAACCGCAGGTGCGGTCACACCAGACCTGGTGCACCAGCAGCTATTGCTGCTAGTTTATGGCCTCGTTTGATGCCCGAATGGCATTTGGGCCAACCCCAGCCCCCGTACAAATATACCAAAAAGTCCCATATCATAATACATACTTTCTCGAGCCTTCGAAACACTCAAAACAACGCGAAAACTAAAAATCACACCTCAAAACCCTTAGAATCAAACTTAAGAACTTTAAGTTCTTGAATTCGCTAACAATGCGCCGAACCGACCTATACTACTCGGATTGACACCAAATTTTGCAAGCAAGTCCTAAATGACATAACAGAACTATTCCCGGTCTCAGAATTCTGTTCGGACCTCGATAACACAAAAACACATTCCAAACCTCAATTTGAACTTAAGGAAACTCTTATTTTGCTATTTGGCGTCGAAACGCTCCCGGGTCATCCAAAACCCATTCCGGACACACTCACAAGTCCTAAATCATCATACGAAGCTACCGGAACCATCAAAACTTAATTCCGAGATCGTTTACTCAAAACGTCGACCGAAGTCAAACTTGGCCTTAAAGGCCAACCTTAAGGAACTAAGTGTTCCTATACTACTCTAAACTCTTCCGAATCCCGAACCACCCATACCCACAGGTCATAAATCATAAAAAGCCACTACGGGAAGTCTCATTTAGGGGAACGGGGTCCTATAACGCAAAACGACCGGTCGGCTCGTTACAGAGTCTCCTTGAGTAGCTCATCTTGCTTCATTGGACGCCCCAACTTCTTTTCCTGAAAACTCATAAATATTAGTTAATAAACAAAATAGATATACTTTGAAAATTAAAATAAATTAATCAATGACGTACCAATCTTCTTTTTATTGTCCCTTGGCTGATCGCACCTCCAGTGTGCAAGGAGCCTCCCTTCTCATATGCGCGAGCTTTCTTTCCTTTTTCGCTCTTCTGTAAGAACGTTGCGGTAAGACATTGCCTTTGAAAATCCTCCCATAAATTTTGAAGCAACCAGCCATGCTTCTGGTTGAACTGTCTAGCTTTGGAGAAACTATGCGACAAACACTTGCGAGCTTTGTGATTAAAATTTGCATCCACTTCCGCGCTATAGCGGTGTTCCCATACACACTTGCTTTGTATTTCAAAAGTTAAATATTATATGGAAATATCATAAATATAAATAATTATATTTCTTAAAAGAACATTTATACCTTAAATTCATTGAAAATTTTCTCCTTCAGCGTAAATGGGAATTCACTCCAACTCGTATAAGGGGCATCATAAAGCTTTCTGGTGGCTTTGGTGATTATCCTCATAGTAATATTACTCGGGATAAACCTGCAATTTAACAAAAAAAACACATTAATATATTAGTACAAACTGTACAAAACAATAAACGTAAAAATAACAAATTACTCTTACCCATCACCCTCAGGGACTATGATGATCCTGCCATACTGATCATAATGCACCTCCTCGTCATCATCAGCATCGCCGTCCGAAACATGTACATTAGAGGCATTGTGGAAGGTGTAGGGTGGTCAGAGCTATTATCTCGCAAGCGAAGGCCTGAAATAGATGGAGTTGCTGATGAAGATGGTTGTGATCCCTATGACTGTGACATAGCTGGATCGACCGCAAGCGGCTGTGATACTGATGGTTGTGATACTGATGGTTGTGACCCCCGTGGATGTGACCCCCGTGGCTGTGACCCGAGTGGCTGTGACCCCCGTGGCTGTGACACGGATGGATGTGATCCATGTGGTCATCGTTACCTCAAACCTTTTCTCGACCCCGAGAACTAGTAGGGTCATCGTTACCTCAAACCTTGCCTGTCATCTGCATAATATAATACATATTTAGATTGAAACATATAAGAAACTAGGTATAAAATGAGAGTTATTAAAGAAACCAACTTTTTAAATCTCATCGACGTATTGTTCCTTGTCCGAGAATTCTTCTTCCTCACTAGTTTGAGCTTTATCAGTTGATTCTTCTTCCTCATTTTCTATAATTGTTAATTCATTTATATCAACTTCTTCCAATATGTGTGCAGGATGTTCCAAATCATTTTCTAAAAGTTCGTCCACTATTTGTTGAACGCTGGAGATATCGTTTTGATAAGCAACACCTAACACATTCTCGACATCCACCCTACCTACAGGCTTAGTTTTAATTAAGACCCACCAATCGGACTTATTCCGCCGCAATGGATAAGGAGCATAATACACTTGCCTTACATTATGTGCAATTATGAAAGGATCATAGCGATCATATTGCCTCGTATGATTAACCTCAATTATGTTGTATTGGTTGTGTACTCTTGTACCTCTTGTTGGATGTGGGTCAAACCACTTGCATCTAAAGAGTATCAATTTCTTATATGGCCAACCTGTATATTCTAGTTCAATTATTTCTTTGATCACACCATAATAATCAATATCTCCAACTTGGTTGCCATCACCTCCTTGAACCCACACCCCGTTGTTGTTGCTATTTTTATTTTTAGAGCAATCCTCTGTATGAAACTTATAACCATTCACAACGTACTTAGACATTGTTGTGACCTGAAGCCCAAGTCCCCAAGATATATCTTTCAAAAATTGATTTAAACCATTATTTGGATCATTTACCTACATATTATTAAAAAAATTCATAAGTTAGCGTAACTTCCAAACATTGTTTACCTACATAGTGTTAGAATATTATAAAGATAAACTTACAAATTGTTTGAACCACATATCAAATACCGTATATACAGCATCATGGCTAAATTGACCCACGAAGTGACAGTGACACATCAAATATTTTTAGTAGTTGCATTGAGATGTAATCACATTAAATTTTATATTTTGATAACTACTAAATCAATACTTACTTGATAAATGGTACAACTTCGGGACAATTTAGTAACACATGAAGTGTAGCTGACTTGTACTCCATATCACTCAAAATTCTCTTTCTAACATCCTTAGAACATTGGCCTGGTTGATTGAATATGGACATAGGCGGATATAATGGACCATTCACACATTCGACTGTGTTCCTATTGGGCCTATTCCTAGCACATCTCACCTTACTGTCAAAATAATAAGAGCAAAAATGAGAAGTTTCCTTTGCAAGATAAGACTTTCATATAGATCCTTCAATCGTATTCCTCTGCTTAACAAATTATTTGCATTTGCCAATTGTCCTACATAGTTTCAGGTTAGCCAAGAACATTCAAATAAAATAGAAAATTACATAAAACTTATAATATTACCTCTCAAAGGGATACATCCATCTGTATTGAACAGGCCCTCCAAGTCGTGCCTCGTGTACAAGGTGGATTGGAAGGTGTTCCATCACATAAAAAAAAATACATGGAAATATATTTTCCATCTTAGTAGAAGTTACACGAATGTTCTGATCCATCCGGAGTAGGTTTTCTTCCTTAATGTGAAAGAACACAAGTCTTTGAAAAACAAACTAATCTCTGTGATGGGTTTCTAGATTCTTTCAGGCAAACCACAAAATGCAATAGGCACTAAGGTCTCCATGAAAATATGACAGTCATGACTTTTCAAATGGCTCAACTTCCCTACCTCCATATCAACCTTGTTTCCAAGATTCGATGCATAACCCTCAGGCATATTCAATTTCGTTACCCAATCACAAATTTGCCGTCTTTCCTCCAAAGTGAATGTGTAACTTTCTTTGGGCTTGAATATTTTACCATTATTTTATGTCTGCAAGTATAATTCACGCTGCCTGCAATATTCTTGTAAGTCCATTCTAGACTTCGGGTTATCCTTAGTATTACCTTTAACATCCATCACTATGTTGAACAAATTGTCAAAATAATTCTTCTCAATATGCATGATATCAAGGTTGTGACGGAGAAGATTATCCTTCCAATAAGGCAACTCCCAAAATATACTCTGTTTCGTCCAATTATGAGTAATGTCGTATCCGGGGAATCTATAAGGTGGAGCTTCAGTGTGATGATCCAAAGGGTCATTTTAAGAATTTAGACCCAATTCTAGGATTATTAGCCATAAAAAGACTAATTTTAAATACCTCTATTTACGTGCACAGTCCGAGCGTGAAACCGGAAAGCTTTTATGTTAAAATATGAGAAATAGTAATTTCTAGAGTTAAAATTTGATTATAGCTGACTTTGGTCAACATTTTGAGTAAACGAACCCGGATCTGAATTCCGACAATCCCGGGAGGTTTGCAGTAAAATATGGGACTCGGGCATATACCGGAAATAAATTCCGAAGTCCCAAGCCTTAGAAATCAATTTCTGAAAGAAATTATTTTGCTGAAATATTTCTGAAATAAAGAAAAGAATTAATGTTTGAAATCATTGGTATCGGGCTCGTATTTTGATCCCGGATCCCGATACAGATTTGTTATGATATTTAGGTCTTTCCAGTGAAATTTGGTGAAAAACGGAGTTCGTTTGACGTGATTCGGACATCCGGTTGAAACGTTATGAACTATAAGTGTTCTTGAGGAAAATAATGAGTTTTGAGGTTCAATTCATAGTTTTACATACTATTTTTATGATTTGACCGCACGAGCAAGTCCGTATGATGATTTTAGACTTGCGTGCACGTTTGGTTTAGAACCCCGAGGTCTCGGGTGAGTTTCAAATAGGTTTGGGTTGTGTTGCGCTCGTTCTTTCTTATGCTTCGACGTCGTTTCTTCGAGCATAAATGATCTCATATTGAACAAATGAGCTCCGATTTCTGTTTTGAATGGCGTATTAGATCCGTATCGTAATTATGGACCCGTAGCAAAAAGAATCATCGAATTTGGACATGGTATGTGGATGTTATGGTCATTTTACTAAGGTTGCCAGATTTTTAAGGTTAATTACGAAATTGACTCTGACGGCGTATTAAAAATCTACAAATATTAAAACTTACATATCTCCTTCATTATAAGATCAAATTGAGTGATTCAAAAGCCTAAATTGACTAGAATTTCACAAGGAATCCATTGGAGACATAAAAATTGAGTTTTAGGATCGTATGGAATAAGAAACGAGGCAGAATAGCTGGCAGAAAAATATATATAAAACGGACAGACTTCTTCTTCTTCCAATTTTCGAACTCCACAGCCCTAGGAACGAATTCCTTCACCAAATATCATCCCCAAGTCATAGATTCGAGAAAGTTAGAGAAAGATTCTAAAGGAAAAGTTATAATTGAGCAGTGAGTGGCCTGCGAAATTGAGCTAACTGTTTGGTCTAACTTTGACTTGAGGGAATAGGAATCCCCACTTGTTTGCTATGTGAAATTCATGGGCGTGGTGTATAGGTGAGGTGACGAGTATCTATGCACCACCCAATATGCATGTTAAGCATGATCTCTTTCCCGTTCCCAACTTAATTGATTCGTGTCTTAATTGTTCTATGTCTATTATTGTTTCTATGACTACTTGGTCTTGTTATTTTATTGTTAGGTATTGTTGTGGTTATTTTCGAAAGAGTATTGGCTGTTTTAGCTGGATTCCTTGTGGTACAAAACGGTTGAGCGGTTTGGCATTGTTTTTACGAATTATATATATATATACTTTCTTGTTGGTTCCATTTTTTATAATATTGAGGGAGTGATGAGGAATGCAGTTTAATTGTCTTGTGATTGTTGAGATTTACGTGGATGTTTGGTTTCAATTAATTGTTGCCAATGGTTGTGGCAAGTGTATTAAAAGTGTTAGTTGTTCTTTTGATTTTATCATGGTACATAGAGACTGAGATGGGTTGACAGCGTTACGGTGTTTACATATATTCTGGTTGGTTTTATTGTGAAATGATATTGGTTGAAGCTTACGAGCTACATTGTTTTCTGTTTGAAATTTGTTGAACTAAAAGTGTTGTGAAAGGCTTGGCCTGAATAGTGAAAGTTTTTTATGAATAAACAAAATTGGTGTGATAAGGGGGTTGTGATAAGGGGTTGTGACAAGGGTGGATAATTGATTGTGATATTGTGAATAGGTGGGATCGGGTTGCACGCCGCAACAAGACAATAATAAGAGAGAATATGCATGTTTTAATGTTTATAAAATAAAGTTTGGAACACTCATTTTTTTATTATCAGTATTTCATATTCTGCTTTTACTGTTATTTAAAGTGAAACTTGTTCTGTTTACAATTTTCGAGACTTAAATATTGTGAAAGGCTTTGACTTGAAAGGCTGTGATAAGGGGGATGTGATAAGGGTGGATAATTAATTGTGATACGGGTGAATAAATTGATCGTGGTACGGGCGAATAAATTGATATGATATGTCTGGTGGGATCGGGTTGCACGCCGCAACAAGGAGCAATAAGGGAGGACAATTATATTTTTAATGATTTTCAAAGAAAAACCAATATTTGAAAACTACCATTTATATTACTATTTTTCATATTTTTGCACTACTTTTATTTAAAGTTAAAGTTTGGAAACTTGAAAATTATTTGAGAGTTTGTTATAGTTGAGGCCTGGAAAAGGCGGCTGAGTTATTTCTTTGTTGTTGCAGTACTTAATTATTTGTTTAGATTTCCTTCTTGCTTTATATATTGTCTCAGTTATATTTTTCTTGTTTGTGTAGAATTGTTTTATTGCGTTATTGTATATATTATTGCCACAAGTTATATGTTGTTAATGCCCCGCTGTAGCCTCGTCACTACTTCGTCGAGGTTTGGCTCGACACTTACTCAGTACATGGGGTCGGTTGTACTGATACTACACTCTGTGCTCTTTTGCACAGATCCAGGTACCGGCCAGTAGTAGAGATTTGTAGAGCAACTATCCACTCTTTCGGAGACACAAGGTATATCTGCCGGCGTTCGCAGATCCTGAGAGTCTTCTCTATACTATTTAGACTACTATTTTATTATATTCAGAACAGTTACACTATTTCTTTCAGCCCATTATTTGTAGTATTATTTAGTAGTTCGTGAATTGCGACACCAGACCCTGGGGTAGTTCTAGAGTTACTTATATAATAAGTGTTTATTATTTTATGTTTGGAATTATTCATTGAAAGTCATTAGCTTAAGTTTATTTTATAATTGTTTATTATGTTTAAATGGATAATCAAAGGTAAATAGCTAATCAAACTCTAACATTGGCTTGCCTAGCAATTGTGATGTTAGGTGCCATCACGATCCCTAAGGTTGGGGGAATTTGGGTCGTGACATTCAGTAACTTTACTGAAGTTCTGGACCCTCTCACAAATTTCCTCACCTGATAGTATCGGAGGTGGAGAATCATACTCCATTTTATTCTTTTTGAATGCATTTTTCATCCTTCTAAACTCACCCGGCCTCCTATCATAAATGCCAAATCTCGAACTCTCCGATCCGCATAACTCTTCTTCCTGGACTGAGCTATACGAAGTCTATCCTGAATGATCTTCACCTCGTCCAAGGCATTCTGGACTAACTCAGAACCCAACAATCTATCTTCTTCCGGCTCAAACCATCCGACTAGCGACCGACACCGCCTACCATACAACGCCTCATACGGAGCCATCTAAATGCTCGACTGATAGCTGTTGTTGTAGGCAAACTCAGCTAAAGGCAAGAATTGGTCCCATGAACCACCAAAGTCAATGACACATGCTCGTAGCATATCCTCCAAGATCTGAATAGTGCGCTCAGACTGTCCGTCCGTCTGAGGATGAAACGTTGTGCTCAAATCAACCCGTGTGCCCAACTCACGCTGAAATACTCTCCAGAAATGGGAGGTAAACTGAGTACCTCGGTCTGAAATAATGGATACAGGAAAACCATGCAATCTAACAATCTCTCTCATATACATCTTTGCCAACTTCTCCGTTGAATATGCGACTGACACAGGAATGAAGTGTGCTGACTTGGTCAGCCTATCCAAAATAACCCACACCGCATCAAACATCCTCTGATTCCGTGGGAGTCCACCTAAAAAATCCATGGTGATACGCTCCCACTTCCACTCGGGAAGCTCAATCTGCTGCATCAAACCACCGGGTCTCTGGTGCTCGTACTTAACCTGCTGACAGTTCAAGCACCAAGCTACATAGGCTACAATATCCTTCTTCATCTCCGCCACCAATAATGTTGCCGCAA
This sequence comes from Nicotiana undulata, assembly GCA_005239495.1. Taxonomy (NCBI): domain Eukaryota; kingdom Viridiplantae; phylum Streptophyta; class Magnoliopsida; order Solanales; family Solanaceae; genus Nicotiana; species Nicotiana undulata. Next base: position 38,905 of record ML294202.1, read on the forward strand.
GTCCTGGTACATCTTTGCGTCGCCCGGATGAATGGAATACCGGGAACTATGGGCCTCCTGCAATATCAACTCACAAATACCATCAACATCAGGCACACAAATACGGCCCTGCATCCTCAGAACTCTCTCTTCACCAACTGTGACCTGTTTGGCACCTCCGTGCCAGACCGTATCTCTAAGAACACATAAATGACGATCATCATACTACCTGGCCCGAATACGATCATACAATGAGGAACGAGCCACAGTATGGGCCAAAACACTGCTAGTCTCAAAAACCTCCAATCTCATAAACCGGTTGGCCAAAGCCTGAACATCCAAAGCAAGCGGTCGCTCTCCGACTGATAGATAAGCAAGACTACCCATACTGGCTGACTTCGGCTCAAAGCATCGGCCACCACAATGGCCTTTCCCGGATGATAGAGAATGGTAATGTCATAATCCTTCAACAGCTCTAACCATCTCCTCTACCTCATATTCAACTCTTTGCGCTTGAACAGATATTGCAGACTCTTATGATCCGTGAACACCTCACATGGCACCCCATACAGATAATGCCTCCAAATCTTCAACGCATGAACAATAGTTGCTAACTCCAAATCATGGACTGGATAGTTCTTCTCATGAACCTTCAACTGACGTGAAACATAAGCTATAACCTTGCCATCCTGCATCAACACTGCACCAAGTCCAACCTGTGAAGCATCACAATACACGGTATACGGCCCTGAACCTGTGGGCAAAACTAACACCAGTGTCGTGGTCAAGGCTGTCTTGAGCTTCTGAAAGCTCGCCTCACACTCATCCGACCACCTGAACTGGGCACCCTTTTGAGTCAACCTGGTCATCAGGGCTGCGATAGATGAAAAGCCCTCCACATACCGGGGATAATAACATGTTAAGCCCAAGAAACTCTGAATCTCTGTAGCTGAAGTGGGTCTAAGCCAATCTCTGACTGCTGAAATCTTCTTGGGATCCACCTGAATACCCTTTGTCGACACAACATGGCCCATAAATGCCACCGAACTCAACCAGTACTCACACTTAGAAAATTTGGCATACAACTGACTATCCCTCAGAGTCTGGAGGACGACTCGAAGGTGCTGCTCATGCTCCTCTCGGCTATGGGAGTATATCAATATATCATCAATGAGAACAATAACAAACGAGTCCAAATAGGGCCTGAACACTCAGTTCATCAACTCCATAAAAGCAGTGGGGCATTCGTCAACCCAAATGATATCACCAAGAACTCATAATGGCCATACCGAGTGCGAAAGGCTGTCTTAGAGACATCAGACGCCCCAATCCTTAGCTGATGGTAACCAGATCTCAAGTCTATCTTGGAAAACACTGTAGCACCTTGAAGCTGGTCAAATAGATCATCAATCCTCGGCAAAGGATACTTATTCTTAATAGTAACCTTATTCAACTGCCGGTAGTCAATACACATCCTCATTCAGCCATTTTTCTTCTTAACAAACAACACTGGAGCACCCCTAAGGAGAAACATTAGGCCTAATAAAGCCTTTATCCAACAAATCTTGCAGATGTCCTTTAACTCCTTCAACTCTGGCGGGGCCATACGATACGGTGGATTAGAAATGGGCTGAGTGCCCGGAGCCAACTCAATGCAAAAATCAATATCCCTGTCGGGTGGCATACCCGGAAGGTCAACAGGGAATACCTATGGAAACTCACGAACCACGGGCACAGGCCCCATAGAAGGAACCTCAGCACTAGATTCACGAATATAGGCCAAATAGGACAAACAACCCTTCTCGACCATGCGTCGAGCCTTCATATATGAAATAACCCTCTGCCAAAGGAATCTCTGCCTCCAGATAAGGAACCGCTGAACCGGCCGAAATGACGAGGTCTCTTGTCAGGCCCCTGACCACCGCCCTGTGATAAAACCATCTCAATACGCCTGGCCACGTCGGTCGCATCCTGAAAGAAGATATCAGTACCTGTCTCCCTGGCCATCTGAAGTCTGATAGGCTGGGCTAGACCCTCGATAAACCTCCTCACCCTCTCACGATCAGTGGGTAGTATCATGGTAGCATGTCGGGCCAGAGTGATGAACCTGGTCTCATACTGTGTAACAGTCATAGATCCTTGCTGGAGACGCTCAAACTGCCTCCGAAGATCATCCCTCAGAGTAACTGAAAGAAACTTTCCCAAGAACAGCTCGGAGAACTGAGCCCAAGTCAAAGGTGTAAACCCAGCTGGTCTGGTCAAGCAATAGTCTCTCCACCAAGTCTTGGCGGTACCGGAAAGACGGAAAGCAGCGAAATCAACCCCATTGGTCTCCACAATGCCCATGTTCTGAAGAACCTCATAACAATTGTCCAAGTAATCCTGGGGATCCTCTGATGGTGCACCAGTAAATCTAGTAAGGAATAACTTGGTGAACCAATCTAGCCTCCATAGAGCATCTGCTGACATAGCTGCTCCCTCAACTGCCGGTGCCACAATACCCAGTTGAGCTACTTCGACTGCCTAAGGTGCCGAAGTCTGGAACTGAGGAGCTAGCTGCTCTAGGGTGCGAGTAGCAGAAGTCTGGGGCCCTCCCCCAGCTTGAGAGACGGCTGGTGCAGTAGGAAGAAGACCGGCCTGAGCCACACTCTCCATAAGTCCCACTAAGCGGACAGGAGCGTCCTGAAGAACCGGGGTGGCAATGAACCCCTCTGGGACCTGAGCTGGTCCGACTGGAACCGTCTGAGCAGGAACCTCACCGACAATGTCTACCTGTGGGTCCTCTACTGGGGCTGCTGCTCTAGGCTGAGCCCTATCCCTACCTCGGCCTCTAGCACGGCCTCAGCCTCGGCCTCGTCCTCGGCCCCTCGTAGGAGCTGCAACAGGAGGATCGGGCTGCTGATCGGTAGATGAGGAAGCACGCGTTCTCTCCATCTGCGAGAGAATAGAATGAAAATTCAATTAGCATTTAGAATTCAAATCGCACGACAGAGAAGAAGAAAAAGTGAAGTCATTCCTAACTTTGCAGCCTCTGGGTATAAGTAAAGACGTCTCCGTACCGATACCTCAGACTCTACCAAGTTTGTCTGTGAGTTGTGAGACCTAAGCAACCTAGTGCTCTGATACCAACTTGTCACGACCCAAAATCCCACCTTCAGGCCGTGATGGCGTCTAACGTTGAACCCACTAGAAAAGCCAACGTTTGAATTAAATTGACTTATTAACAATTAAATAACCTAAAATAACTAGAACAATTATAATAAAATGCGGAAGTAATACTAAATTCATGAATTCAATAGAGGTCCCGTAATAATTTTACTTAAGTACAACCCCAGAAACCAGTGCCACAATCTCACGAACAGTCTAAGAGTTTACTAAACACAATTGTCAGAAATAAGTAGATACAATTGTCTTGGAACTACTGAAATAAGACAGAAAATGAGAGAAAAGAGTAAGAAGTGACGCCAAGGCCTGCGGACGTCTGCAGGACTACCTCGGTGTCGCCGTGGAATGAAGGACTAACTCCCTCGCTCAGTGTCCACTGAGTCCGGCGCTGTAATCTGCACATCATAGAGAAGTGCAGGTGTAGCATTAGTACAACCGACCCCATGTACTGA
>MDKH01215926.1:0-16672 GCA_005239495.1 Nicotiana undulata
TATTTACTATAGTGCAAGGCAAACTCCTGGGTATGTACTAAATACCCCAAAACTCGTTTCATGTACTTAAAATGGTGTGATGCCTGCTACGATTCATTGTTAGTCTTCTCTATTGAAACTGGATGGATTGTTATATGGGTCATTCTATCCTTGGCTATGTGAGTAGTGTGGCCACTGTAGAGTATAAAATCTCTTTTTCCAAAATGATTTTCTTAAAACTCAAAAAATTTAAAATTGTTTTCTTGTCCTCAATTAACGTTGGCATCCAAGTGGGAGAATGTTGGAATTTGGACTTACATTAATTGGTTATAGCCTAAAAGGATAGTGACGTGGCCCAATAACTGTTGGCATGTGATGGGTAGACACTCTTTATAAATAGAGGTCAACCCCTCTTTCTCTAGCTATTAGAAAACCCTAGCGTATTTTGCCTCTTGAATACGTGGTAACGGTAGACGTCCCATCCGTCAAGTTCTCCAGGCTGTGAGAGCGCGTAGCTAGTGGATTGTGGAAGTTGGTCTCAGGCTTAATCGTCGATTTGCTGTCACCGCTTAATCCATAGAGTTAAACGGTACGCTTCCTTAAACTCTAACTCTAAGTTAATTATGTAATTATGTCTTAATCTCTGCTATGACTGCAAATTAATTATCTTACGTAAAGAACATAAATATCGATGTGGGATTCACGCGAAAATCATAAGGTAAGGTACAAACTACACTTAAAGTAGTATAGACGAAAGCAAACCAATGTGCCGACTTTCCAACCGAGAAGCACAAAAATGAAGAAGATTTGCTAATATGAGTCGTGGTTTATGAAAAATATTAAGTTTTTGTAGTTTTTTCCATTATACCAAAAAAAAAGAAAAGTATATATTATATACAATTCCATTTGTTGGCGCATATAAAACAATAACAACCCAGTAAAATATCACCAGTGAGGGTAGAAAGAACAAATTGTTGTCTGTGAGACCCTCGAAAAATAATATCTACAACGCGAGAGACAACAAATAAAATTGTTGGCGCATATACAATTTCCTAAAATCAGTAACATTGTGTGATGACCCAAAAGGTCATCTCGTGTATTTCTAGTTAAATCTGTGTTCTGAGGCCATGAAAGCCTCCTTCTATCTCACCTCAAATTGTGTGCGCATCCCGGGCGTGTAGCCGGGAAGCCTTTATGTGAAGAACTGAGGAAAATTAGAAATTTTGAATTTGAAATGTGAATAAAGTTGACTTTGGTCAATATTTTGGTAAACGGACCCGGACTTGTGATTTTGACGGTCCCGGAGGGTCCGTAGAAAAATATGGGACTTAGGCGTATGCCCAGAATCGAATTCCGAGGTCCCAAGTCCGAGAAATTATTTTTTGAAAAATATAAGAGATTTTGAAAGAGTAATTACATGTGGAGCCTGTAGTATCGGACCCGTATCTTGGTTCCAAATCCCGGTACAGATTCGATATAATATTTGTGTCATATCTGTAAAGTTTGGTAAGAAACGGACTTCATTAGATGTGATTCGGACCTTAAATGCAAGATTTGATGTTTAAAGAAGTTTTGAGAAATTTCATTGATTTGAGGTTTAATTCGATGTTTATGATGTTATTTTGGTGATTTGATTATACGAATAAGTCCGTAGGATATTTTTGAGGTTGTGTGCATATTTGGGTTGAAGTTCCGAGGGCTCGGATGAGTTTCGGATAGGTCCCGGGATATTTTTAGGCTTAAAACATAGTTGTTGCAGGTCAGAGAAGTCAGATCTCTGAACCCGCCAGCGAGGTCCACGGTCGTTTTTTTGCGGTCCGCGGAAGGGCCTTTGCGGCCGCGGTCGTTTTGGTGCGGTCCACGGACGGGCCTTTGCGGCCGTACTCGTTTTTGTGCAGTCCGCGGTGAGGGTCTGAGAGGGATATATTTAAACGGGATTTTCAGTTATTTTTTATTTTTCAAAACCCTAAAAACATAAGAGGCGATTTTTCAAACACTCTTTCTTCTCCAAAACATTAGTAAGTGATTTCTAACTCATTTTCTTTACTCCTTAACTTCTTTCTACAAGATTTCATCCTATAATCTAGGGTTTTCATGGTGGAATTAAAGAATTTTGGGTAAAACCTAAGAATATTGAAATTTGGGGATCTAGACCTCAAATTGAGTTCGGATTACAAAACCATTTATATATCCAGACTCGGGAGTGAATGGGTAGTCGGGTTTTGGTCCGAATTTCGGGTTTGGACCGAGCGGGCCCGGGTTTGATTTTTGACTTTGTGGGGAAAACTTTAGAAAACTCATTCCCATGCATTAAAATTGATTCATTTAGCATTTATTGATATAATTAAGTAACTTGTAGCTAGATACAAGCGAGTTGGTAGTGGAATCAAGAGGTAAAGCGGTAGTTGAGGCTTGAATTGTGTTCGTAGCATCGAGGTAAGTGTTTGGCCTAAGCTTAGCTTGAGGGAATATGTGTTGAGTCATATGTGCTACATGTTTATTCCATGTTCAATGTATAGGTGAGGTGACGAGTACCTATATATTGTTGTCAAGCATGCCCGTGAGTCGGTTTTTATGATATATGTAACTTTCATCGATATTCTCCGTGTTATGAAATAATTGTCACTTTGGAGGTTATTCAAGTGATGGTAATTCTTGATTTTGAATATTTTTGATTAATTGTTCGGTTGAGGATTATTTTGTTAAGTCGTACATCTGAGCGAGATTGGTTATAGTTGTGTCCCTTGTCGGGACGATATTATTTCTGTTGTTATTCCCTTGCCGGGATGTTGTGACTTGTGATCTATGTTGTTGATTTTCCTTTTCAAATTGTTGTTCTTGATATTGTTTGGGTGAGGAAGAGTGTAAAGCACGAAGAGTGATGCCGTGTATTTATTTATTGCATTGTGAGGATGAGAGTGTAAAAACATGAAAGGTTATGTCGTGCCATGACATGATATTTAAAAGCACGAAGGATAATGCCATGCCGTTTTTATTTATTTATTGCTTTGATGAGGATAAGAGTAAAAGCACGAAGGATGATGTTGTGCACTTGTTTTGGTGAGGATGAGAGTAAAAGCATGAAGGGTGATGACATGCACTTGTTTTGGTGAGCACATAGGGTGATGTCGTGTACTTGTTTGTTCTATGTGGTTACTTCCTGTTGTTATTTTGATACTTAGACTGTTGCTTTGTTCTGTTATTCAGTACTTGTTTTCCCCTTGTCCCCAGCATGTTCTCCCCCGTTTTTATACTTAACTACTCATTTATTGCCGTTATCTCTGTTATATATTATTGAATTGTACATGTGTTTATTATTTGTTGTTATTTATGGAAGGTTGACTTTTACCTGTTATCATTTAACAATAATGTTTTTTAATAAATATAACTAAATACGTTGGCTTGTCTAGCGAGTACAACATTAAACGTCATCACGGTCCCGATAGTACAAATTTCGGATCGTGACACATTGAAGGAACAATTCTCACTTAGGAGAAGAGAGAACATACAACCATCAATTATTCTAAGAGACGACACCAATAATGTTGGATGCAAGAAGAATTGTCACATGGTTTCATCGTTATAAATGTGCTTACACTTTTTTTCTTGTTACAAATTTATTCTTACCATAAACAATTATTAGTATTATCTTTTTAAGTAGTTTGACGACAATAACAACCCAGTTGAATTCCACTAGTGGGATTGAGAAGAGTATAGTGTACACACACGTTATCCCTATAGAAAGGCTGTTTCCGGGAGACCCTTGGCTCAGAAACAATACATCCTTAACAACAACAGAAATCAGAAAGTTAGTATCAGTATAATAAAATATAACAAATAAATGGAAAGGCCAAAATGTGAAAGACAAAAAAAATGTGAACAATAAAACCGCTAGCAATCCTAGACAAAACCTATCAGACTAGCCGGCGCAACGAGGATAAACACTCAACTTCCCCTAACCTACAACCCTAATGCTCGACCTCCACACCTTCCTGTCAAATTTCAAATAATTTGACAGTGTAAGTTAAAACCAAAAAGATTAGCCAGCTTGTTAAAGTACCTGTTCATATTGTAAATATAATTAACTAATCATGTTTTCTCGGCTCAATGTTCATGGTTTGCTAAACAAATTTTATGGAGTTTTGTATATAATTAAGTATTTACTAAACAACTAGCCGTCTTAGCTCAGTGGTAGAGCGCGTGGCTTTTAACCACGTGGTCGTGGGTTCGATCCCCACAGACGGCGGGATTTTAATTTTTGTAGTGATTTTGTTATTTAAAGCATGCCTTGCTTGTGAAAATTGCATCTTTCATGTCTATAGGAATGGGAGAGACGTAGTATTTGTGCAACACAATAATTTACTATACATATACTTTGATTAAACCATAAATATAGAGTTGGATAGTCTTAATACTAGTATTAATTTCGATGACAAAAAAGTTATAGTAAGTGTAGTAATACTTTGTACTCATAGAGTCACGTTTTATTTACGAGAAAGCAAAAAAAAAAACAGACCGATATACTAAGCTCCCATTATGAACGGGGTCCGAGAAATGGTCGAACTGCAAGTGTCTATCGTATGCCGTCTTACCCTACCCACGACATCCTGGTCATATGGCAACAACTTTACCAGTTGTGCCAAGGCTCCCTTCGTTTACGAGAAAGAAACAAAAATAAATAACCTTATTGTGGCTGTCTATTTCTACATTTCTTCTATGCATCCTTTTCAAACTTACGTGATAGTTAGGTCCTCTACCAAAAACTTTACCAGTTGCCCTCCCTTTAATTTCAAAATTAAATTTACAAAACGAAGTTATGTGCATACTCAATTTAACTCAATCACCAATTTTTTCTTTCTCCTCAAATTCAATGTAGAACTTTTAAATTTTATAAGTGATGTCATAATTTAAAGAAGTGGACAAATGAATAACTTACGTAATAATAATATATAGCGATATCATATTTTATATTTATCTCCAATATATTTTTATTTTTCTTATATATATCTACTAAAAGATTTCGACGGAACGATCTCTTATAACACCGCATAGGACAAGGTGTATATGCCCCTGACTGTATATACTTTTATTTGATTTGTATTTATATACTCAAATTATTATAATTAACATATTAAGTTTCAGACAACAAATTTGTAATAGGTGTATTAGTATTCCGTATTCATCGATTTAAAACAGTCAATTATTTTTATCTATTTTTTTAGAAAGAAACATGAAACAGTGACTATTATATCCATTTCGAGCTGTGCGTCCATAGATTAATCGGTCTTCTCCGCTTCCTTTACAAGCCTACATGATAGTTAGCTCCTCATCAAAACTTTACTAATCCTTACTTTAGTTTAAAAACTTTGTAATTATTTACCCGTAGAATGATACAATTGAATTTATACGTGGTTCATATACAAGTGAATCGATTTGATCTTCAAATGATAAATGAATTAAACAATAATGTAAGACTTAGAGTTGAAATCGAGATAAGACAACAAAAATCCTGATTCCGGCCAGGAGCGGAGTTTTCGGAGGCAGTATTAACTATATTAATAAGCAAGACGATAAAATATTATAGAGCTTTGAACATTGTATATTATAAGCGTGTCAGGAAATTCTCTCCCTTTACAGTGGTTGTTGAGCTCCCTATTTATAGTTGTTCCTAGGGACCAAGGTTCTAGAATAAAGCCTCTCTTAAATGACAATTAAGGCGACCATTTAAGAATTGCTTGTCATATTCTCTATAACGGAATACGTACCTAATGCTACAGAATATTCTCCATTGAATGTTAAAACTTCATTCCCTTCGGAAACAAACGGGATTGTTGTATTCAGACATGATTATCATTTGCATTCCATTTGTCTTTGGCTCCACGTATCGCATGATTATGCGAGCATTTAATATGAACATAACCCTATACAGTAACATAACTGATGTCCCTATTCAATTTAAATCAAATTTCACTTTTCTTTCTCTACATAGTTAAGTTACGAGATATAGAGGAAAACCTAAAAGGTCCAACTAAAAGAAAGGGATAAAATGTTAGAAAACTTAGCAATGAAATGTTTGAATCTTGAACTTTTACTTTCTCTTATTGCGAGGAAATTACTTGTCAACAAATTATACCATCCCCTCCTTCCTAAAGTTGGTTTTGCTTTATGAATTTGTCCTAATTCCTAAAGTGGAAGTTCGTTCACTTTATTAATTATTATGTGTAGGGTGTGTGTTGCTGTCCACAAACACTCATATTCTAAAGCTTCTCTTTATCTTTTACTTGCATTTAGGAAATAATACAGAGAGCGTAGGGACATGTTGTCACAGTTCCAAATATGCAAAAGCGATTCCTTAGCATAGAAGGATTAGCTATTCAAAGCACTTAGATTTTTGAAAAACCTAAACAGCTTTTGACCTTCGATTAGAGGCTGACGAAAAACTTGAGTTGTATTCCCTCCTATCTATCGTAAGTTATTTTTTGGCTTTTTTTTTGTGGTCTACGATATTTGATGCACAGGCGGATGTAGTCAAATAACAACGGTTTCATTTAACCCATAACTTTCGACGCGGAGTACAAATTTTATAAGCGAAAATTCACCGAAATTACAGTAAATATGGATATGAACCCCTAACTTTTCGTATATAATGAATTCAATACTAAGGACTTTAAAGGCTGAACCTCTGATATGATGTTTTCAGATATCAACAAGGAATTAACTTCTGCTTTCGAAAAGTTGTCCTTGGAGAAAAGATTCTAGGAGTAGTTTGTTATATTTCCAATGAGAAAATTACGGTTAATATGTTCAATTTCATTATTAATTAATGTCAAAAGGTGAATTTTTTAATACAGTTAGACCTCTCTATAACAGCATCCTTATACAACAAAACTTCACTATAAAAGTCAAGTTTTTTCGTAATCAATTTTCATGTTATGTTATAATATATGTTCTATATGACAACACTCCACTATAACATTCAAAAATTTCCAGAACAAACGAGGCTGTTATTGAGAAGTTTGACTGTATATGTGAAAAAATTCAAAAAATCACTTAAAGTGGATCGGAGAGAATATTAGCTTACGTGAATTAGCGTGAGAATATGCATTAATTAACCGTATCGTTAAGTAAGTAACAATGTATGTAAAAACACAAATATACGTGTTTTGCGTTAGTGTAAAACACCGATTGTAATATGATTTTTCTAGGTTGGATTGCTTATAGTAATAATTTTGATTTGGGAAAGCGTTACGCTAGAATGAGACTGATGAACATGATTGTTATTTACACTTTTTAGTAATAATTGATTAACAACCTATATCTTTTGCCTTTAGAGTGACTTGAAAAAGTAATGACATTTATTTGTTACAGTATTAATTATTTAAAAGGAGAAATTTCAAAAGGTATCAACGAGTTGCAAACTAATGTGTTTTGTGCAAGCATAAAAAATAACGAACAATTTATCCAAATAACTGCTTACCTAATCGCTTAAGTTAAGAATAAGTGGCATTATATACGGATGAAAACCGGAGTCATGATGCACTCTGGCCTTCTTTAGGGTAAAGTGGGCTCGGGGCGGGATCGAAGTAAAGGTCTCATTGAATCAGAATTCGGGGCACGTGTTCTTCCTTCGAAAATATCAAGGTCATGGAGTCGAGATCGATCGAAATCCTGGAAGACTTCGGGTAATCGAACACGATCAACAGAAGGCCGTAATATCCGCGACCGGCCGAATATTGTGGCGTGAATCTCGGTACGTATCGATGATCAATCGACAATCAATTAAACAAAAGATTTTTTTTACCTTTTATAGAGTTGTACTTAGAGTAAGATTTCCGTGCTATATAAAGGGAGTTTGATAATTCTTTTAACAAGGTAACATGCATACCAAGGCAATATACTTCTGCTCTCTATGTTTCTGAAAGTTATTCAAAGTTCTTATTTTGGTTCATAAGTTCTTTGTGAATGCAAGTCCGAAATCAAAGGCAGGCTCCTTGTTAGGCCTTTAACCGAGCTCGGACTCACTATCATCGTTGGTTTGGCTATTTACTACATCTTTTATTTGCCTTATATAACGACATTAATCATTTGTAGTGAACTAATCCACATATTCTTAAAACCTCGTATAAATCTAATTATTATTTGTTTTCAAGGGTAAACAGGCATAACCGTGTATAATTACTCTCTTCGTTGACTTTTACTTGTTTTCTATGGACTATGCACACTCCTTAAGAAATAATAAATGAAGTGCATAATTTACCATGATATCCATAATTGATGCATATTTTTAATGGATTTGAGAAATGATTTGAAATGAGCAATTAATACTGTGGATATACTAAAAGTGATCGGTAAAAGTGAAAATCTATTTTTAGAATATTTGACAAGTAATGGTGAACGAAGATATTAATATATAATCTACGTATACCGATTAGGAAAAGTAAACATTGAATCTGACCGGCTATTTATGTAAAATCCCATACTTGCACCCATTGATTTTAAAATCTTGACTTTTCTCACCTTTTTAAAATATGGATTAATTCCCACAGAATTTATAGCTCAATAATTGAACTGGAACGTTTTCCTCTATAAATGTCTGAAACTCACGTGCAATCAGCCGTGGTATCGAATTTCAAAACTTGAACGGTAGAATTTTACACTTTCCCTCTTTGTATACAAATCATCATCTCCCTCCAAAAGCACAGAATAAACAAAGCAAGCCTCTTTCTGCCATGGCTAATCTACTTCAGACTTCTTCCTTCTTCTTTCTCTGCTTTTTTCATCTCGCCCTCTTTGCAGGTAACCTCTTTTAACTCTTTAATATATATATATATATATATATATATATATCAATCATAAATTAGTTAGTCTTAGCTGTATGATTCCTCTATATGTATTCCGTTCTATTCAAGCTCGTACTATTTCAATACTTAATAATTTGTCTTGTTCGTACGGCCTATCCAAGTGAACGCAAGAGGCGAAAAATTATATAGTTCAAATAGAGCATTTTTTGGTTTATATATAAACTGTTAAATTCGTTTGACATAAGAAAAGAATTTAGTTTGTGCAGAGGAGTTCAAAAATTGCTTGGCACGTGCTAAATTTTCGGTGTTGAGATTTTTGCATTTTTATGCTAATGTTCAAAAATTCCTGGCTTGTTACTGAGCAAAATTATAGTATATTTTTGTCCTTTTCAAGTTTGTTTACTAATTATATGCTAATATTGCAGAGTCAGAGCCATTTATCGGTATAAATTATGGCCAAGTTGCGGATAATCTCCCGGCACCGGAGGCAACAGCAAAGCTATTACAATCCACTTCGATTGAGAAAGTCCGATTATACGGATCCGACCCGGTAATCATTAAAGCGTTAGCAAATACCGGCGTCGGAATCATGATCGGAGTAGCCAACGGCGATATTCCGCCCATGGCCTCCGACCCGAACTTCGCCAAAGGATGGCTTAGTTCAAAAGTACTTCCATTTTATCCAGCCAGTAAAATCATAGTCATCAATGTCGGAAATGAAATTATGTTATCGAACGATCAAAATCTGATGACAAATTTGTTGCCGGCGATGCAAAATCTCCAAAATGCCCTTAATGATGCTTCAATTGGAGGGAAAATTAAGGTATCTACGGTCCATGCTATGGCTGTGTTGAAGCAATCGGAGCCGCCATCTTCTGGAAGTTTCGACCCGAGTATTACTGATTTGTTGAAAGGATTATTGGAGTTCAATAAAGCTACTGGTTCTCCTTTTGCAGTTAATCCTTATCCTTATTTCGCTTATCAGAGTGATCCTAGACCTGATACTTTGGCTTTTTGTTTGTTTCAACCTAATTCTGGACGATTTGATGCTGGTACCAATATTAAATACACCACCATGTTCGACGCTCAGGTTAACTTTTTTGTTACTCTTGTCGCATTTTATACGTATGAGTTTAGGTTTTATATACTGACAGTGTATTTAACCGGTTGTATCAACTTATTACACTATTTCCAGGTTAATATATCAGGTTAATATGCAGAGTTATATGATGTTGTAAGTCAATATAACCTGATAGTGCGACACTTTAATGATTGATTTTCTTAATTAAAAGATGACGTTTTCTAAGAGAAAGACTTACAGGTTCTTGGAATTTATGTGAACTTTAGCTAAGAACAGAACATAGTGAAAGCAAATGATGTATATAAACGATGCCGGCTAAATGAGGTTAAAGTTTACTTCTTGCCAGTACACTTGCATTAAATGGGATATTTTGTAGAAGTCTTTGTTCTAGTTTGTAACTTTAATGTAGAAAATAGGTGTATGATTTAGTCAATACCATTTCAGCGAACTCTTAGTTTATCTTAAAAATACATTAGTAATTGGAATGAAATGGCTCCCAATAGAGCATATGGATATAGATGAGGTGTAGTTGACTGATTGATTAACGGAAAATTTCCATAACTTTTGAACACAGAAGATAGTAAAATTTTGATTTTTTAAGTCTTGTATTTCGAATCATGTCATTCATCTTGACAAGAAGGGGGTATTTTGTGGGCCTGTTTGAGATTCAAGAACCTAATGAATTTGGCTGTATGCAGGTGGATGCCGTAAGATCAGCGCTTAACGCCCTGGGATTCAAGGAGGTAGAGATTGTAATTGCTGAAACAGGATGGCCTTATAAGGGAGACAGCAATGAGGTTGGGCCAAGTATTGAGAATGCAAAGGCTTACAATGGCAATTTGATTTCTCACTTGAGGTCAATGGTTGGAACTCCATTGATGCCTGGCATATCAGTGGATACCTATCTCTTTGCTTTGTATGATGAGAATTTGAAACCAGGACCAACTTCTGAAAGGTCCTTTGGACTTTTCAAGCCTGATTTAACAATGACTTATGATGCTGGACTTTCTAAGGCTAACAGCCAGGTAAGAAAGTCACTACAAGAACTACATTATATCATTTTTCAATATAGGTTTCTTGTAAAATTTGTATCGGTCTATAGCTGTAATATCATGGTGAATGAAAGTATTAAAAGTGGACATAGTAGACCTAAAATCACATGAAAGGAAGTTGTATTCAAATACCTACAATCGCTTGGAAACTATGCAGACCTAGCAACAATAGGGCGCAATGAAATGAAAAAACCTTCTAGCGCTTTTTAATTCTTACTATTTTGTAAAGTATTGGATTAAGACGAGTTCAAATGGAGCGAAATGGGACATCGAGGATTCATATAGCCGATCCCAACTTGTTTGGGATTGAGGCGTAGTTGTTGTTATTGTAGCTTCTTGATTTTTGTGATTATTAAGGTCTAAGAGGAGTTTTTGTCTTTGAAGGATCCAATGCCAAAAACTCCGGTGACTCCCTCAAACACTTCGATGCCTCCCTCATCTCCAAAAACTCCAGTGACTCCCTCATCGCCAGAAACTCCGGTGACTCCCTCATTGCCAAAAACTTCAATGCCTCCCTCATCGCCAGAAGCTCCGGTGACTTCCTCATCGCCAAAAACTCCAGTACCTTCCTCGTCACCTAAGACAAAAAGTGTATCCAAGGCAGATGTATCAGATGCCCAGTTGCAATCAAATATCGACTATGCAGTGCAATTCAACCTGGGGGTGCTTGTTTTGAGCCAAATACTGTGGCATCCCATGCTGCATATGCTATGAATCTTCTTTACCAAAATTCAGACAAGAATCCTTTGAACTGTGATTTCTCAGACAGCCACCCTCTCATCCACTAATTCTAGTAACTTATTATTGTTACTAGATTTCGTGGTTATGTTATTCCTTAGGTATTGTACCCAATATTGGATTTAATGTAACTATCTGCTACTGGAAATGCGATTCTTTTCAGGTCAATACTTGAGAGCAAAGGCAATTTGTTGTAGTAATATTTAGTAGGATAACTTTATTAGTCGGACCGTTTTCAGGTCTTTTTTTTGGGTGAAGTGGAGTATATTTTGCGTGAATAAAAAGATCACGCAAAATAGATCTATTACATGGAAAAGGAATTTATGTGATTCCTTTACCTTTATGTAAAAGAATTTATGATGTTCGGTGAGTGTATTGGTTTTCACTACTTTGTTAATTGTTCATATATATATATCGAGTTGCAGTATATATTTCAGTGAGTGTATGGTTTTTACGGCTTCGGTTTGCTATCAACAACGATAAATGTAGATCACAATTCATGGTTTTATCCGTACCCAGTAATTTTGGATTCACCAAATAAATACAAACAATAGATTTTGAACCTAATAAATTAAATTCGACGTAATAGAAATTGAAATTGGAACTATAATATTCAAATTCTAGATCCGTCTCTCGTGATCATGAGTAAGTTTGAGTGTTGAAGCATAGGAGAAAAATTGGCCCAAGTAAAACAAAATTGATAGAGATGAAACCCATGAGATTGAGGCATACTCAATTGATTACGATCATGAAGCAAGTTTATGTCTTTAGCACTAAAAGCCAAAAGAAAAGAAAACAACACTTTCCTGCATTTAGACATTTTCGTCATGGCCCTGAAGTTCACTATTTGAGCTAAGCTGCATCTTTGCATTTAGAACTTAAAATTCCGGGAAAAAATGAATTTTTTCTTTCAAGCGAAAATGATATTTGAAAATTAGAGTTGTGTTTGGTTATGAATATAATTTTGGGTTGTTTTTGAAGTTTTGTGAGTGATCTGAGTGAAAATTTTAAAAAACAACTTTTTGGAGCTTTTCAAATTTTTGAAAAATTCCAAAACCCATCTTCAAGTGAAAATTTGAAAATTTATGGCCAAACACTGATTTCGGAAAAAAGTAAAAAAAATTCTAAAAAAATTATTTTTTTCTTATGTCTAAACGGGCTCCTAGGATACCCCTATATAAAATGATGAGACAATTTAATTCCTCAAAAGACCTCAACGTCACCGTTTAATCTAAGTTTAGTTGCTATATGAAGGGAAAATTAAAATAATTTTTTCTGTTTTGTTTTCTCACTTGTTGTTCGATACCCGCATTGAGACCCAACTAATCTAAAGTAGAATGATTTGCAAAATTTGTCAAAGATGGATAAAATGAAAATCAAAATTCATAGTCATTGACTACCTTGTGATAATAAGGTGAATCTGTTGTTATTATTGTTTTCTCTTTTTCTTGGTTCATAGTCATTTTAGTCATTGACTACCTTGTGATATTACAGGGAATTTGTTGTTATTACTTTCTCTTTTACTTAGTTCATAGTCATTCTCTTTCTCTTAGTTAGAAAAGAGGAAAATCAATTTACATCAATTAATATTGAGGAGTGAAAAAAATGCCCTAGTTTGGCTTTTATTTGACTTGAATGGCTGGCTTAATAACGTGTCAACAATTTACTTGTTGAAAGTTCGAACTACAATGTATCGATGACATTTATCTTTCCCATAATTACTTAGAATGTCTTAACAACCGTGTCGGAGAGAAGAAAGAGGGCTCTTTACTAGTATCATAGCCGGGAGAATGAAAGCATTAGTGGGAAGATCTTTTGTTCGATCTGCCTTAGGTGGGGCGACAAAAAAAGTCTAATTTATCCTCCCGAATGAAACACATCTTATGAAATATACGGGCCGGATGGGTCCAGAGTCCAACAGCCAGATCGATTACGAGTCATCTCCTAGCCTGATTTACCTTTGGTATTTCATATAAATTACGCAAATAAGAATATTAAGTTTGCACCCTCAGTTTCAACAACAAGATCCGTTATCGTCCAGCGGTTAGGATATCTGGCTTTCACCCAGGAGACCCGGGTTCGATTCCCGGTAACGGAATATTATTTTCCTAATTTGTTCTCTTAATTTTTCGTGATAGATTTATCTGTTTTTCTCAAACCCAATAGTTTTGTAAGGAAGTGAAAAATGTGTTCGTTTAGTGCTTTGGGTTGGTTGATAACTTTTCATTGAATTAAAAGATCCATTGATTCTGTAAAAAGTTTAAATTTCAATTATAAATAAATCTTACCGACATCGGGTGTTACATCAAATCATGTTAATTTATTATAATTAAGTAATAAATTATAATAAAAATATGTACTACTACTTCCTCCTGTCCAAAATAAGTGATTTTCTGGTGTTTTTCATGTGGTCCAAAATAAGTGATTTTTTCAGATTTTAAGAATGAATTAATTATTTTATTCTACGTTGCCCTTGGAGTAAATAGTGTTGGAGTATGTGTTAGGAGTATTTATGCGGGATAATAAAGGTTAATATAATCAATTTCATTGCTAATTAATGTTAAAAGATGAATTTTTTAATCTGCGTGAAAACAGATAAAAAAAATCACTTATTTTAAACCGTTGAGAGATATTAACAATGATTGAGTGATAATCATATTTGTAAAGACATGTGCAATGTATTTACTGGGTTAACAGCTGACACGGATCAATGCATATCAATTACTATCAATGATGGTGTATAATACTTTGAGGTGAAGAAGAGTTTTGATTAAATTTTGAAGGAAAAAACTATATATCATAGTCGCTTTCAAAAATAATAGCCGGCAAATATATATTTTTGTATATTTTTTATATATCAATGGATAATATTCATATAATATATATATATATATATATATATATATATATATATATATATATATATATTTGACTAGTGTATGTGATTATTTTCGGTTGACCGGCCAATGAAACTTGCTCAATTCTGGAAAAAAAATTAGAATAAAAATGCTTAATATTTGAATTTGATTATGAGGTGCTTAACTTCCAGTGGTGATCGTCGGTCGGTACGGTACAATATTTAGACATTTCGGTTCGGTATTTTCGGTTGATTTCGTAAAATGTTCGGTATGATTCGGTTTCGGTTTATTCGGTTCGGTAACTTCGGTTTATTCGGTTTGAATACTAGCTAGTGCATAGAGTCATAGACGGTAATATTCTTAATTAAAGTACTCAAAAGTACAAAACTAAAAACGTTTGTTGACAAAAGTTTTGTCCAAAACCAACATATACATACCTAGAGAGAGAAAATGTAGATAAATATCTTGTTACTTGCTTAGAGTTAATTGATGAGCTTAGAGAATAAAAGAAAGTAAAAATTTAAATTTCTTATACTTATGTCATAATTAATAAAATTTATATTGTGTAGTATAATATATATTTAGGTACGGTATCGGTATTTTGGTATTTCAATTTAAAATACTAAATACCATATCTAATACCAATTGTTTTTAAAACTTAAATCAAATACCATACCGAATACCGAATACCAAAATTTTCGATTTCGATACAGTAATTCGGTATTTACCAAATTATGCAGAGCCCCGTTAACTCCACCCTATAAAGGGTAAAAAATAAGTCTTGAAATAAACAAGACATTCGATTGATCAAAGAATACTAACTTTAACGCTCTTCACCACCAAAATAGAAAAAGAAAAGAATACTTTTCTTTATATTATGTGCCATTCATTACAAGTTATCTCTCAAAATTTCTGTATTACGAAATGTAAAAAGAGATTTTGTGCATTAGAAGGAAGAAGCATGTGTTACGTTTAAGAAAGTCCAATCTAATTTTCAAAAACAATCAAAAGAAAAGCAGAAACTTCTTTCATTTTCTCTATTTTAATATTTTAACGTCAAATATAATTGATCTAAACATTAGATATTATACATCATGTCCAATTCAAGCTATATGCCAATGGCATATGGAATTCCTGGTTCAACTCTATTGCTATTTTCCTCCCTGAGAAATCTTGGACATGAGAAATCTCCATTTTTAAATTTTTTTTTAAAAAAGATTTTATCATAACTATGGGATTTTCTGCAGCTGAATTGCCACCCCCTCTATCTTTGATTGTCATTTTCGCGATTATCATTGTGTACATGGTAATTTGTTACCTCGTTCTTGATCTAATTGATCAACAACAGGGAGATTCCAACGACGAGATTTATGCGATAGATCCTTGTGGCTCGGGCTTATCTGTTGAAGAGTTGAAAGAGATAAGTTGTTTCTACATCAAAGGACAAGCAAATTCGACTTGTGCTATTTGTTTAGATATTCTTTGTGATGCAGAATTGTGCAGAAGTTTTCCAGCTTGTAATCATGTGTTCCATGCTCAATGTATTGATCCTTGGTTAGCCAAAAAACCAACTTGTCCAACTTGTAGAATGCCATTTAGGCCACAATTTTCATTCTTACAGTAACTCCAACTCCAAGGCTTATATTTTAGTGGTACCGGTGGCTTATGCGTTCGAGATTCTAATCTTCTTGAGTTACTGGTTTGTAAATTAATAATTTGTACATATTCAATAGACTTTTAAGACAAATACAATGGTTCGAACCAAAGTTATTGGGTTTGATCGAACTCGTTCCCGACACTTTAGCTCTGCCCCTGATCGGTGAGAGTCTTCCATACAATCGGTGTGAGTTTAATACCGACTGTCTCCGTTTCCCCGACCCGCCTAATGTGATAGAAATTCTTTTGTAAAAAAAAACATTTCATATACTGTTACTTGTAGCATTCCTATTCAGAAGACGAATTAATGAAAATAGGCTGAATTTTAGACTGGAATGCCCTGTTTCATGTTGTAAATGAAGAGTACACAATTATTTTCAATTACTAGAATTACTTCGAAGAGATTATGGTTTCAATAATTCTACTTATGCGATTCATCTGGTCAATCACCCTCAATACTCTATACATATGGTCTATAAAGTCCTGGGGATCCTCAGTGGAACTGGA
>ML294203.1:0-24622 GCA_005239495.1 Nicotiana undulata
AGAACACTTACCCAAATGGTTATGGAGGAGAAAATGGCTTGGGGGTCTTCAATGGGGGTTGGATAAGAAGGAGGAGGTGAAAAATTATGAAATCTCGTATGGTATTCTGTTTTTGGGGTGTTTTTAATAACTGGGCAAAATTACCCTTCGCGTTCGCGGGCCCCTGGCTGCGTTCGTGAAGGGTTAGCTGCTGGGACCTACGCGTTCGCAGAGCCAGGGCCGCGTTCGCAAAGGTCTGACTTCCTAGGCCTCCGCGTTCGCGAGCCTACGCCCGCGTTCGCGAAGAACAAAACTATCCTGTCCCCCCGACCTCACCCTAAGCCTACGCGTTCGCACCCCTGGGGACGCGTTCGCATAGAAGCACTGTCCAGTACTCCGCGTTCGCGTCTCCCTCTACACGTTCTCATAGAGTAAAGCCCAGGCCACCATAATTTACCCTTCGCGTTCGCGAGCCCTTGGCCGTGTTCGCGAAGGGTATTACACCAGACACCAGCAAAACATCAAAAACACCAGATTTTTCCACTTTTAACACTCCGTTAGCTACCCGAAACTCACCCGAACTTCTAAAAGAGATCTCTTTTATAAAGATCGTTAGAACATAGTTCCTTTAAAATACGTTGTATTAAAATATGTGTTTCCAAATACTGTTTTTCAAAATCATTTGTAAAATATACTTTCCCAAAATACCGCTTTTCAAATATCGTTTGCTAAGATATACCTACCAAAATACTACTTTTCAAATATCATTTGCTAAAATATACTTGCCCAAATATTGCTTTTCAAATATCATTTGCTAAAATATACTTTTCATTCCGAATCTCTTCAATGATTAACCACCGGAACCCAGTCCGTAACTCAATATATAACTGCTCAATATAAGGGAAAAGTCTCAGGTCTAAGCCTGTAGTCCCAATGCAACTACTCAATGCAATGCAAGGGAAAGTCTCATGTCTAAGCCCGCAGTCCCAATGCAATGCAATATGAGAGAAAGGCTCAGGTCTCTGCCCGCAGCCCCTATGTATGCAATGCAATATGAGGGAAAGGCTCAGGTCTCTGCCCGCAGTCCCTATGTATGCGATGCACTATGAGGGAAAGGCTTAGGTCTCTGCCCGCAGTCCCTATGCAACTACTCAATGCAATGCAATATGAGGGAAAGGCTCAGGTCTCTGCCCGGAGTCCCTATGTATGCAATTCAATATGAGGGAAAGGATCAGGTCTCTGCCCGCAGTCCCTATGTATGCGATGCACTATGAGGGAAAGGCTCAGGTCTCTGCCCGCAGTCCCTATGTATGCGATGCAAGATGCAATGTAGGGCGCCGAAAGAAAACAACAAAAGATTGCACAAGCCACAATGAACACCCCAGCAAAACAGGGAGGCAAAATGCAAGGTGCAGCGATAAGTTCAACACGAGAACTTCAATCAAAGTAGTGGCAACCTCACTCAGGGGAAAATCAAGTATCAATGTAACGATGTAACGAGGAGAGAACCTAACAATATAGCAACGATTCACAATACTCAAGTCAATAAATAGAGTACCAATCATCCCGGCAAGGGAAGCAGCTATAGTCAATCTCGCCTAACAGTTCGTTTCACGGAATAAGCTCAGCTAAAGCAAATATTCAATAATGAGAGGCACCAAGGAAACACCGCCATTACGGGTGATGGTCAACTATACTTAAATAACATTTAAGGTGAATCATGTAAATTATCATGTACGACTCACGGGCATGCTTGACGCCAAACGATAGATATTCCAATTCCTGTTAAACAATTATACGACTAGATGATACTAATTCTAATCAATTAGGCAGTTTATAACGAAATTTTAGCATAATGGTAGGAGAGGGAAAAATATTCAGCTAAGTCAAATTCATATCAAATAATCAACAAAGAGGTATCGAAGTCAAGAAAATCTAATTCAAACAGAGGAAGATGAAACTAGTAATCAGAACTCAACCATAACAGCTACTACTTCATACGCCGGAGATATAGGGACCTAAGAATCCTAAAAGGCCATTTAATTGCAAATAAGTCCGAGTACGCACTCGTCACCTCGCGTACACGGGCTACAATCAACATAGAAGACTCAAATCCTAAGGGGTAGTTCCCTCACACAAGGTTAGGCAAGATACTTACCTCAAGGACGACAACCGGTTACTCGACAATGGATTTCTCGGGCGGGAAGACCTCCGGACGGCTCAAATCAACTAAAACAACTTCAAAATGCACATAAATATAAGGAACTATTTCAAACGATAAAGTTTTAATCTTTATAAAATTATAAAAATCGACCGAAAAGTCGACCCCCGAGCCCGCACCTCGGAACCCCATAATTTTTACAAATTCCGATACGAGTTCACCCATAATAAATTTATCCATATCTGATGTCATTTGGTCATTCAAATCATGAATTTTCAATTTAGAAATTTTCTTTCAAAAACCCAAGTTTCTTCAACCCAAAACACAAATTAAATTAAGAAATAATTCATGAAATATATAAATTTTCAGTGTAAGAACACTTACCCATTCGAATTTTGTGAAAAATCTTCAAAGAATCGCCCAAAACCGAGTTCTAGAATTCAAAATATGTTTAAAATGGTGAGACCCCCAATTCTCCAATCAAAACATGGATTAATTCAAAAATGAACTTCTGTAATCATATTAAAAATGCAGAAATAATACTTAGATACTGACCCCGATGAAACGACGAGAAGAACGCCGTGAAAATCACCTCAATCGGAGCTCTAGAACTCAAGATATGCTCAAAATACTAAAATGACGCGGTCTGATTTTCTATACTCAGCGATTTTTGCACTTGCTTCTAAAATATCCGCACCTGCGAGTTTCCAGCTGTAAATTCCGCACATGCGGACCATTTTTCGCACCTGCGGCTCCGCGGGTGCGGACCCACTTTCGCACCTGCGAAACACCAGCACCGGCTCTCTTCTCCGACACTAAAAAGAGCATAACTTCCTCATACGATGTCCAAATTCGACGATTCTTTTTGCTATAGCTCTGTAATTACAATACAGATCTAATGCTTCAATCAAAACATAAATTGGAGATCATTTGATTAATGTGGTACCAATTATGCTTGAAGAAACGACGCCGAAACATAAAACATGAGCGCAACACAACCCATACCAATCCGAAACTCCCCCGAGCCCCTCGGGACTTCAACCAACAATTCCCACAAGTCATATATCACTATCCAAAACACCGAATCAACCTCGGATTCAAGCCTAAGAACTTAGGAATTTTCAAGAATTCACATTCGACGCCGAAACACGTCTAAACTTATCCGAATGACCTCAAATTTTGCACACATGTCACAAATGACATTCCGGAACTGCTGTCACTCTCGAAATTCAATTCCAATTCCTATATCAAAATTCCACCTATCAGTCAAAATCGCCGAAATTCTAACTTTCGCCA
Source organism: Nicotiana undulata (assembly GCA_005239495.1). NCBI lineage: Eukaryota > Viridiplantae > Streptophyta > Magnoliopsida > Solanales > Solanaceae > Nicotiana > Nicotiana undulata. Next base: position 3,437 of record ML294203.1, read on the forward strand.
AAATACCTCAAATCACCCTACGAACTTCCAAATCCAATTCCGGACGCACGCCTAAGTCCAAAATCATCATACGAAGCTATTGGCGTTAACCAAAACTCATTCCGAGGTCGTTTTCTCAAAAGTCAAACCTCCGGTCAACTTTCTTCATTTAAGCTTCAAAATTTGAAAATTCTCTCCCAATTCGACTCCGGATTATACGGAAACGGAATGTAACCGTGCACACAGGTCCATATACATAATGAGGAGCTAATTACGGTCTTATACCACCGAACGGAGCTTAAATTCTCAAAACGACCGGTCGGGTCGTTACACAAAGCAGGTAATACGTCACAATTTTAAGCACAGAATCATTAGTAAGTCCTATAGATTGCCTAAGTGATGTCCAGAATCGATTGAATTTAGAATTGATTAACAGAATCCTATTGACATGATTTCTACGAGTTTGTTAATTTAGAGACCTATAAACATGGTTTCTAAGCGTCTTACTGATTTTTAATTATAAGGACATGTTGTTATTCCCTTTGAAAATCTTATAGGAATGCATTCTAATTGCGGAACTAACTTAAACCCCTATAAGCATGATTTTTAAGTTTTAATGTGACGACCCGACCGGTCGTTTCGGGAATTTAAGCTTCGTTCGGTGGCGTAAGGTCTTGAACAGCTTCACATTGTGTATATCAACCTGTGTGCTTGGTTAGATTCAGTTACCGGCTAATCCGGAGTCGAATTGGGAGAAAGATTACAGTTTTAGAAGCTTAAGTGATGAAAGTTGACCGGAGGTTTGACTTTTGTGTAAACGGCTTCGAAATGAGTTTTGGTTAATGTCAACAGCTTCGTATGATGATTTTGGACTTAGGCGTGCGTTCGGAATTGGTTTTAGAGGTCCGTAGGGTGATTTGAGGTAATTTGGCGAAAGTTAGATTTTCGGTGATTTCGGCCGACATGTGAAATTTTGATATCGAGCTCGGAATGGAATTCCGAGAGTGGCTGTAGGTCCGTTGTGTCATTTGGGACTTGTCTGCAAAATTTCATGTCATTCTGGGTTGATTTGATAGGTTTCGACGCGAGTCTTGATATTTGAAGTTGTGAAAATTCCTAAGTTTGATTTTTGGTTTGATTCGTCGTTTTAATGTTATTTTTTATGTTTTGAAACCTCGAGCGAGTCTGTGTTAGGTTATATGACTTGTGTGTGTGGTTGGATGGGGTACCAGGGGCCTCGGGTGTGTTTTGGATGGGTGCCGGGTCCTTTTTGCTTAGTTTTGAACTGCTGAAAACTTGTTCTGGTTTCCTTCTATGCGATCACATAGAATTCATTGCGATCGCATAGAGTAACTTGACCTGCCCAATTGTTGTATGCGATCGCACCATTTGCTCTGCGATCGCAGAAGCCCCTCCTTTCCTCCTCCGCGATCGCATGATCTAATCCGCGTTCGCATAGGCCTGCATTTTTTGGGCAACTAATAAATTCCTTCTTTGCGATCGCCTTCTCCTTTCCGCGATCGCATTAGTGGAAGATGGGACACTAACATTTTTTCCCCTCTATGTGATCGCATTAGCTTCCCTGCGATCGCATAACACTCATTTGGCCAGCAACAATTTCTTCTATGCGATCGCACCCCTGTGTTCTCAATCGCAGTGCACAATTAACTGGGCAGACAGTTTATAATTCCAAAAAATCGGGGTTTCAACATTTTTAACACATTTTGAGTTCTAGAGCTCGGTTTTGGGCGATTCTTCGAAGGTTTTTCATTCAATTTGAATGGGTAAGTGTTCTTTAACTAGAATTGATTATATTTAACGAATTAGTTCTTGTTTTTATTATTTAATTTGTGTTTTGGGTTGAGGGAATTGTGGGTTTTGAAAGAAAATTTCTAAAATGAAAATTTATGATTTGAATGAGCAAATGGCATCGGAATTTGATAAATTTTGCATGGGTGAACTCGTATCGGAATGGGTAATTGGATTTTGTAAAATTTGTCGGGTTCCGAAGTGCAGGCCCGTGGGTCGACTTGTGGGTCGATTTTTATAAATTAGTAAAGATTGAACTTCATTATTCGGAATCATTCCTTATACGTGTTATGTGCATTTTGAAGTTGTTCTAGTTGGTTTTGGAGCCGTCCGGAGGTCTTTCCGCCCGAGAAGTCTACTTTTGAGTATTCCGGTTGTTGTCTTTGAGGTAAGTATCTTGCCTAACCTTGTGTGGGGGAACTCCCCCTTAGGTTTGAGTCTTCTTTGTTGACTGTAGTCCGTGTATGCGAGGTGACGAGTGTGTACTCGGGCTTATTTTCTAATAGATCGACCTTTTAGGATTCGTAGGTCCTTATGTTACCTGTGTATGAGTTGTAATTGTTATAATTGAATCCTTGGTTGTTTACTTCATCCTTTCCTGCTTAAATTAGAATTACTTGCTTTTGGATTCCTTCGTTGGCTATTTGATCTTAATTGACTTAACTGAATATTTTACTGCTCTCACCTTCATGCTATATTTGCTTTCTAAAACTGCTCAATTGACTATATTAGTGTTATCTAGCTTTATAGTTGTTTAGTCGTAGTTAGGACAGACGTTCGTTAGAGTCAAGAAAGCCCGTGAGTCTTACATTGTGATTTATATTACTTTCTCTCTTATGTGCTACTTGGGTCTAAGTGATAAATAATTATGTTGCCGATGTTTTCTTGATGTTGCCTATTTCTGGGATGTCACGACCCAATTCTCCCTCTGACTGGGTCTCGTGACGGCACCTAGTCTAGACGACTAGGTAAGCCTAATCATCAAGGATAATTAAGGATCACAAGTAGAAATAGGAGAAATTGAAATAAGACCATACTAACAATCGATGCCGCTCGGCATTTACAACTTAATTTACCCAAGACCCGAAATATCACCAAACATCACAAGCTATACTCTACGGCTCAATATACAAACTGGAAAAATGACAGTGTATTCTCATCTACAAGTCCTAACCATACTAGGAGAGGAGGGGGACTCGGAAGCTCTGCGGACGCTGCAGAATATTCCTCAAAGTCTCCAATCGCCTGCTGGTGAACTAGATACGGTATGGCGCACTGGTACCTGGATCTGCACATGGGAAAAACATGCACAGAAGGGCGTGAGTACTCCACATTCGGTACCCAGTAAGTACCGAGCCTAACCCCAGTCAAGTAGTGACGAGGTCAGGTTGAGGCTCTACTGAGTTTGCAAAAATAACAGATATAATTAACAGTTAAGTAAAGCAGTAATGGTTAACGGAAATTAAGGTAAATACTGAATATAAATGATGCAATAACCTTCAACCCAGCACAACATCAACTGAATAAATAATCGCGCAATGCAATGCAAGGGAAAGTCTCAGGTCTAGGCCCGCAGTCCCAATGTATGCGATGTAATGCAAGGGAAAGTCTTAGGTCTAAGCCCGCAGTCCCTATGTATGCAATGCAATGCAAGGGAAAGTCTCAGGTATAAGCCCTCAGTCCCTATGTAACTATACCATGCAATGCAAGGGAAAGTCTCAGGTCTAAGCCTAGAGTCCCTATGTAACTATACCATGCAATGCAAGGAAAAGTCTCAGGTCTAAGCCCGAAGTCCCTATGTAACTATACCATGCAATGCAAGGGAAAGTCTCAAGTCTAAGCCCGCAGTCCCTATTTAACTATACAATGCAATGCAAGGGAAAGTCTCAGGTCTAAGCGCGCAGTCCCTATGTGACTATATAATGCAATGTAGATATCCATTATAGCGCAATCAAAGGTTTTTGAGAAAAATAGTTGGAAATTATGGGAGAAAAAAACGTAACCAGTTTTCAAATAATAGTAACGAGTGGAAAAATCAGGTAAAATCGATTGACATGATAAAATCTTAAGTTGTTACTTGGCTCAACCAGTAACGATAGTAGTAGAATTGAAAATGAGGCATATCGTAGATGGAATCACGGAAATATAGTGAAAATATCCCATGCACGTGCTCGTCACCTCACTTACACGAGGCTTTATAGTAAAAACCAGTTAAAAATGCCTAAGGGAAATTCCCCAACACAGAGTTAGGCAAGCCACTTACCTCGACTGTGCAAATCAATCGATAATCACGCCCTTGCCACGAGTATCCAACTCCAGGTGGCCCAAATCTATTCAATTCGATTACATAATGTAAATATCATTTCAAGAATTCAAACTAACTAATTAATTCGGAACTGATACGCGAAATTAGAAACATTGACCAAAACGCCCCTCGGGCCCACGTCTCGGAATTGGATAAAATTTAAATTTTCCGAACCCTTATTCACTCACGAGTCTAACCATATGAAAATCTCTCAAATCGGAGGTCAAATACCCAATCAAAATCCCAAAGTTTGGTCTTAAGAAGTTTCTTCCAATTTTCCCAAATTTCTACTAAATAATCTCGAATTTAAGATTAGAATCACGGAAGATAACCTATGATGGTTAGCAATCACTTACCTTGAATACCCAAGCAAAATACCCTCAGAAATCGCCTCTCCCGAGCTCCCACAATTCAAAATGGTGAAAATAGCATAAACCCTCGAATTTTTGGAATAAACACACAGGGATCTCGCACCTGCGGTCCCTTTCACCGCACCTGCGGTACCGCACCTGCGGAAATTCCATCGCAGGTGCGGAAGTCACTTAGGATCATCTGGGGCCGCACCTGCGGTCGTTTGGTCGCGCTTGCGGTTCTGCACCTGCGGGACCCAGGTCACACCTGCGACCACTGGTCAACCTCCCCCACCATCGCACCTGCGACCACCCCATCGCACCTGCGTGATCGCACCTACGGGAAACCTTCGCAGGTGCGAAAACACCAGAAGGAGCCTGGTTCAGCAATTTGCCAAGTTCCAAATTCTTCTGTTAAGCATTCGAAACAACCCCGAGGCCCTCGGGACCTCAACCAAAACCACCAACTGATCCCAATACCCTATCCAAACTTGGTCGAGCCTAAAAAACACATCCCATAACATCAAAATACTCGAATATGCATAGATTCAAGCCTAAGAACTTAGGAATTTATAAGAATTCACATTCGACGCCGAACCACGTCTAAACTCGTCCGAATGATCTTAAATTTTGCACACAGGTCAAAAATGACATTCCGGACCTGCTGTCGCTTTCGGAATTCCATTCCGAGTACGATATCAAAATCTCACCTATCCGCCGAAATCACCGAAATTCTAACTTTCGCCAATTCAAGCCTAAATCTACATCCGATCTCGAAAATACATTCCGAACACGCTCCCAACCCCGAAATCACCCAACGGAGCTAACGGAGTTGACAGAATTCCATTCCGGATCCATCTTCACACAGCTCCCGCTATAACCCAATTTTTAAGGTTGAAACTCATCTTAAAGGACTATATGTCCAAAAACACTCCAATTAACATCACCCGATACTCCGACACGTTCCTTTAACATAATAAGACATAGGAGAAACAATTATCAGGGGATCGGGGCGCTAACTCTCAAAACGACCGACCTGGTCATTACTTTCTCCCCCTCTTAAGAAAATCGTTCGTCCTCGAACGAGTACAGAAAAATACCTGAAGCTGTGAATAGATGAGGGTACTGGCTCCGTATATTTTCCTCGGTCTCCCAAGTCGCCTCCTCGACTGGATGACCCCTCCACTGTACCTTGACTGAAGCAATATCCTTCGACCTGAGTTTTCTGACTTGCCTGTCCAAAATGGCCACAGGCTCCTCAACATAGGATAAATCCTTGTCCAACTGAACTGAGCTAACATGAGTCGGATCACCGTGATTCTTCCGGAGCATGGAAACGTGGAATACCGGATGAACACCTGATAGGTTGGGAGGCAAGGCCAACTCATAAGAAACCTCCCCAATCGGCCGTAACACCTCAAAAGGTCCAATGAACCTCGGACTCAGTTTACCCTTCTTCCCAAATCTCATGACGCCCTTCATAGGCGATACCCGAAGCAACACCCGATCACCAGCCATGAATGATAAATCACGAACTCTCCGGTCTGCATAACTCTTCTGCCTGGACTGAGCTGTGCGAAGCCTATCCTGAATCACTATCACCTTGACCAAGGCATCCTGGACCAAATTCGTACCCAACAATAGGGCCTCGCCCGGCTCAAACCATCCTACTGGAGACCGACACCGCCTACTATATAAGGCCTCAAACGGCGCCATCTGAATGCTGGACTGGTAGCTGTTATTATAAGAAAACTCTGCAAGAGGCAAGTACTGATCCCATGATCCTCCAAAATCCATCACACAAGCACAGAGCATATCCGCCAGAATCTGAATCGTGCGCTCGGACGGTCCGTCCGTCTGAGGGTGGAATGCTGTACTGAGATCAATCTGGGTACCCAACTCACTATGCAAGGCTCTCAAAAATGCGAGGTGAACTGAGGACCTCGGTCTGAAATAATAGACATCGGCACACCGTGCAATCGGACTATCTCCCGCACGTAGGTCTGGGCCAACCTCTCAGAAGAATATGTAGTCAATACTGAAATGAAATGGGCTGACTTGGTCAACCGGTCCACAATCACCCAAATAGCATCATACTTCCTCAAAGTCCGAGGAAGTCCATCCACAAAATCCATGGTGATCCGCTCCCACTTCCACTCTGGAAGCCTCATCTGCTGAAGTAATCCTCCCGGTCTCTGATGCTCACACTTGACCTGCTGACAATTGAGGCATCTGGCTACGAACTCCACTATATTCTTTTTCATCCTCCTCCACCAATAGTGCTATCTCAGGTCCTGATACATCTTCGCGGTACCGGGATGAATGGAGTACCGCGAGGTATGAGCCTCCTCAAGAATCAACTCCCGAAGTCCATCTACATCAGGCTCACAAATACGGTCCTGCAGCCTCAACACACCATCATCATCTATGGTCATATCTCTGACACCATCCTGCTGAACTCTATCCCGAAGAGACCGAAGGTCGGGATCATCATACTGGCGCTCCCGAATGCGGTCATAAAGGGAAGATCGAGCAACAACACACGCAAATACCCGGTGAGGCTCAGAAAGGTCCAACCTCACGAACTGACTGGCTAAGGACTGAACATCCAAGGCTAAGGGCCTCTCAATTGCACGAAGATATGCCAAGCTACCCAAACTCTCCGCCCGGCGACTCAGGTCATCAACCACCACATTGGCTTTTCCGGATGGTATAATATAGTGATGTCATAATCCTTGAGTAACTCCAACCACCTCCTCTGACGCAAATTGAGGTCCTTATGCCTGAAAATGTGCTGCAAACTCCGGTGATCCGTATATATCTCACAGGGAACACCACATATATAATGACGTCATATCTTTAGGGCGTAAACAATCGCGGCATCCTCAAGATCGTGAACAGGGTAATTTTTCTCATGTACTTTCAACTGTCTGGACGCGTAGGCAATCACTCTACCGTCCTGCATCAACATTGATCCAAAACCAATCCTCGAAGCATCACAATAGACCGTACAGGACCCTGAACCGGTAGGTAGTACTAACACTGGAGCTGTAGTCATGGCTGTCTTGAGCTTCTGAAAGCTCTCCTCACACTCCTCGGTCCAAATAAAAGGTGCACCCTTTTGGGTCAATCTAGTCATGGGTGGTGAAATGGATGAAAATCCTTCCACGAAACGGCGATAATACTCAGCCAAACCAAGGAAACTGCGGATCTCAGTAGCTGAAGACGGTCTGGGCCAACTCTGCACTGCCTCCACCTTCTTCGGATCTACCTTGCCCATCCGAAGATACCACATGGCCTAAGAATGCCACCGAATCAAGCCAAAATTCACACTTAGAGAATTTGGCATACAACTTCTTCTTTATCAAGGTCTGGAGTACGGTCCTCAAGTGCTACTCATGGTCTTCCCGGGACCGAGAATATACCAAAATGTCGTCAACGAATACGATAACGAAGGTAACAAGATAAGGCCGAAATACGCTGTGCATCAGGTGCATGAAAGCTGCTGGGGCATTGGTCAACCCGAATGACATAACCAGGAACTCGTAGTGACCATATCTAGTCCTGAAAGAAGTCTTCAGGATATCCGACTCCCGAATCTTCAACTGATGGTAGCCCGAACGAAGATCAATCTTGGAGAATACCCTGGCACCCTGTAACTGGTCAAACAAATCATCAATACGAGGCAATGGGTACCTGTTATTCACTGTCACCTTATTCAACTGTCTGTAATCAATGCACATCCGCATCGTCCCATCCTTCTTTTTCACAAATAGCACCAGAGCACCCCAAGGTGATACACTAGGCCTGATGAACCCATTATATAGAAATTCTTGTAACTGTTTCTTCAACTCCTTCAACTCAGGAGGAGCCATGCGATAGGGAGGGATGGAGATAGGCTGAGTGTCTGGAAACAAGTCAATGCTGAAGTCAATGTCTCTGTCGGGCGGCATACCCGGAAGGTCAGCTGGAAAAACATCGGGATAGTCCCTCACAACTAGGACTGAATAAATTGTAGGGTTCTCAACACTAACGTCCCTCACATAGGCTAAATAAGCATCACACCCCTTTGCAACCATCCGTTGAGTCTTAAGAAAAGAAATGACCCGACGAGGGGTATACTCTAGTGAACCCCTCCACTCTAACCTCTGAAATCCTGGCATAGCCAGCGTCACGGTCTTAGCGTGACAGTCAAGAATAGCATAGTGGGGAGATAGCCAATCCATACCTAAGATAACGTCGAAATATACCATGCTAAGTAATAACAAATCAGCCCTGGTCTCCAAACCACTGATAACAATCAAACATGACCGATATACACGGTCCACGACAAGGGAATCTCCCACAGGAGTAGAAACATATACGGGGGAACTCAAAGAATCCCGAGATATCGCCAAATGTGGAGCAAAGTAAGAAGACACGTATGAATATGTGGAACCAGGATCAAATAATACCGATGCATCCCGATGACAAACGGGGACAATACATGTGATGACCGTGTTTGAAGCAATGGCCTCGGATCGAGCTGGAAGAGCATAGTATCTGGCCTGACCCCCCCTAGGACGACCTCATCCTCCCCGACCTCCACCTCGAGCTACTTGAGATGGTGGGGTAGCAATTGGGGCTGGACGAATAGCTGGGGGACCTGGTGGAAGGCGTGGGACCTGATAAGTAATCCTGGGGCAATCCTTGATCATATGCCTAGGGTCACCACATCCAAAACAACCCCTCTGAGGACGCGGTGGCTGCTGCTGACTCTGAATTGGTCTGCTGGACTGGCCAGTGATAGAACCTCGAGCTGAAGGCACCTGAGATATCGGTGGTGCATAATAAGGCCCCCGAGGTCTGGGAGGAGCTAGAATACCGCTGGCTACTGGAAGGGCTGAATGAATGGGCGGCTCAAAAAACCCCTCCCATGGCGTGCTGCAAGTGCACGAACTCCTGAAAAATGACCTGTCTCTCGAGACCTCTTGGCCTGTCTCTCCTCCCTGTCCCGGGCCAACATACTCCCAATCCTCCTAGCAATGCTCACGGCCTGCTGGTAAGTAATGTCTGTCTCCAGCTCTCTGGCCATACTAGTCTGAATGCTGGGATGGAGCCCCTCAATAAAGCATCGAACTCTCTCTCTGACAGTAGAAACCAAAGCTGGGGCATGGTGTGCCAAGTCACTGAAACGGACTGCATACTCCGACACAGTCATAGTACCCTGGCGTAGATGCTCAAACTCTGCACGCCAAACATCCCTGAGACTTTGAGGGACGAACTCATGTAGAAACATCTCTGAAAACTGAGCCCAAGTCAGTGAAGCTGCCTCGCCCGACTCCTAAGCTCAAAAGAACGCAACCACTGGTAGGCTGCTCCTCTCAACTGAAAAGTAGTGAAAGAGACCCTACTCGTCCCTACAATACCCATGGTACGAAGGATGCGATGACACTCCTCCAGAAAACTCAGAGCATCATTTGAAGCCAATCCACTGAAATCAGGTGGGTGGTACTTCTTGTACCTCTCAAGACGGAGCTGCTCAGACTCAGATACAGCTGCTCTGGCCTCAGGCTGAACTGAAGCTGCAGGAGGCATGGGGATATACTCTGGAACCTGTCCCATATGAAGCCTCTGCTCAGGAGTACAGGTTGCGGGAGTCTGTCTCCCTCCCCCAGCCTGGGATGTAGCTTGGGCTATTGGGAGTAGTCCCGCCTGAGACAGAGTACTGAAAGCACTCATGAACTGGGCCATAGTCTCCTGGAGGGCTGGAGTAATAGTAGGAACCTCCGGCGCCCCTCCAACTGTGGCTGCTAGGGGATCTTCTGCCTCTGCTCTAGCCGGTGCTCGGGCTGCACCGCGTGCTCTTCCTCTACCCCGAACCCTGCCTCTAGTGGCTCTGGCTGGGGGCTCGGGTGCCTGATCGTCAGTACGGCCGGTGCGAGTGCGAACCATCTGTAAGAAAGAATATAATAGAGTTTAAGAGTTTTGATAACAGTGACCAGCACGATAAGAGATTCCAAGAAGTATGATTGTTCTTAACAGTTACATAGCCTCCCGAAGATAAGTACGGATGTCTCCCTACCGATCCGCAAAACTCTAATAAACCGGCTTGTGATGTTGTGACTCCTAAGAACCTAGGCGCTCTGATATCAACTTGTCACGACCCAATTCGCCCTCCGACTGGGTCTCGTGATGGCACCTAGTCTAGACGACTAGGTAAGCCTAATCATCAAGGACAATTAAGGATAACAAGTAGAAATAAGAGAAATTGAAATAAGACCATACTAATAATCGATGTCGCTCGGCATTTACAGCTTAATTTACCCAAGACCCGAAATATCACCAAACATCACAAGCTATACTCTACGACTCAATATAAAAACTGGAAAAATGACAGTGTATTCTCATCTACAAGTCCTAACTATACTAGGATAGGAGGAGGACTCGGAAGCTCTGCGGACGCTGCAGAATATACCTCAAAGTCTCCAATCACCTGCTGGTGAACTAGCTACGGTATGGCGCACTGGTAACTGGATCTGCACATGGGAAAAACATGTGCAGAAGGGCGTGAGTACTCCACATTCGGTACCCAGTATGTGCCGAGCCTAACCCCAGTCAAGTAGTGATGAGGTCAGGTTGAGTCTCTACTGAGTTTGCAAAAATAACAGATATAATTAACATTAAAGTAAAGCAGTAATGGTTAACGGAAATTAAGGTAAAGACTTAATATAAATGACGCACTAACCTTCAACCCAGCACAACATCAACTGAATAAATAATCGCACAATGCAATGCAAGGGAAAGTCTCAGGTGTCGGCCCGCAATCCCAATGTATGCGATGCAATGCAAGGGAAAGTCTCAGGTCTAAGCCCGCAGTCCCTATGTAACTATACCATGCAATGCAAGGGAAAGTCTCAAGTCTAAGCCTGCAGTCCCTATGTAACTATACCATGCAATGCAAGGGAAGGTCTCAGGTCTAATCCCGCAGTCCCTATGTAACTATACAATACAATGCAATGGAAAGTCTCAGGTCTAAGCCCGCAGTCCCTATGTGACTATACAATGCAATGTACATATCCATTATCGCGCAATTCAAAGGTTTTTGAGAAAAATAGTTGGAAATTATGGGAGAAAAGTACGTAACCATTTTTCAAATAATAGTAACGAGTGGAAAAATCAGGTAAAATCGATTGTCATGATAAAATCTTAAGTTGTTACTTGGCTCAACCAGTAACGGTAGTAGTAGAATTGAAAATGTGGCATATCGTAGAAGGAATCATAAAAATATAGTGAAAATATCCCATGCACGTGCTCTTCACCTCACGTACACGGGGCTTTATAGTAAAAACTAGATAAAAATGCCTAAGGGAAATTCCCCAACACAGAGTTAGGCAAGCCACTTACCTCGACTGTGCAAATCAACCGATAATCATGCTCTTGCCACGAGTATCCAACTCCGGGTGGCCCAAATCTATTCAATTCGATTACATAATATAAATATCATTTCAAGAATTCAAACTAGCTAATTAATTCGAAACTAATACGCGAAATTAGAAAAATTGACCAAAACGCCCCTCGGGCCCACGTCTCGGAATCGGATAAAATTTACATTTTCCGAACCCTTATTCACTCACGAGTCTAACCATATGAAAATATCTCAAATCAGAGGTCAAATACCCAATCAAAACCCCAATGTTTGGTCTAAGAAGTTTCTTCCAATTTCCCCAAATTTCTACTCAATAATCTCGAATTTAAGGGTGGGATTTAAGATTAGAATCACGGAAGATAACCTATGATGGTTAGAAATCACTTACCTTGAATACCCAAGCAAAATCCCCTCAGAAATCGCCTCTCCCGAGCTCCCACAATTCAAAATGGTGAAAATAGCATAAACCCTCGGATTTTTGGAATAAACACACAGGGATCTCGCACCTGCGGTCCCGTTCACCGCACCTGCGGAAATTCCATCGTAGGTACAGAAGTCACTTAAGATCATCTGGGGCCGCACCTGCGGTCGTTTGGTCGCGCCTGCGGTTCTGCACCTGCGGGACCCAGGTCGCACCTGCGACCACTGGTCAACCTCCCCCACCAACGCACCTGCGACAACCCCATCGCACCTGCGTGATCACACCTACGGGAAACCTTCGCAAGTGCGAAAACACCAGAAAGAGCCTTGCTTAACAATTTGCCAAGTTCCAAATTCTTCCGTTAAGCATTCGAAACAACCCCGAGGCCCCCGAGACCTCAACCAAAACCACCAACTGATCCCAATACCCTATCCAAACTTGGCGAGCCTTAAAAACACATCCCATAACAACAAAATACTCGAATATGCATAAATTCAAGCCTAAGAACTTAGGAATTTCTAAGAATTCACATTCGACGCCGAACCACGTCGAAACTCATCCGAATGACCTCAAAGTTTGCACACAGGTCAAAAATGACATTCCGGATCTGCTGTCGCTTTCAAAATTCCATTCTGAGTTCGATATCAAAATCTCACCTATCGGCCGAAATCGCCGAAATTCTAACTTTCGCCAATCCAAGCCTAAATCTACATCCGACCTTGAAAATACATTCCGAACACGCTCCCAACCCGAAAATCACCCAACGGAGCTAATAGAGTCGACGGAATTCCATTCCGGATCCGTCTTCACACAGCTTCCGCTACAACCCAATTTCTAAGGTTGAAACTCATCTTAAAGGACTATATGTCCAAAAACGCTGCAATTAACATCACTCGAAGCTCCAAAACGTTCCATTAACATAATAAGACATAGGAGAAACAGTTATCAGGGTATCGGGGCGCTAACTCTCAAAACGACCGACCTGGTCGTTACATGGGCCTTCGTTTGAGCTGAGTTTTATTCCGTAAAGTTAATTGCTTATGCGAGATTGGTTATAGTTGTTTTTCCCTTGCCGGGATGGTATTGTTTTTTTTCATTGCTGACTCTCTTGCCGGGATGGTATGTTTTCTATTATTGCTTTGCTATTATGATATTGTTTGAATTGTTGATTCCTTTGCTAGGACATTGTGATTTATGGTTCCTATAGTTGATGTGTTTCGTTGATTGTTGTGTATTTACTCATTTATGCACAAGGGGACATTCCGTGCCGAGTGTTTATTTATTTATTTATGCACGAGAGGACATTCTGTGCCGAGTGTTTATTTATTTATTTATGCACGAGGGGACATTCTGTGCCGAGTGTTTATTTATTTATTTATGCACGAGGGGACATTCCGTGCCGAGTGTTTATTTTTTATGCACGAGGGACATTCCGTGCCGAGTGTTTATTATTTATGCACGAGAGGACATTTCGCGCCGAGTGTTTATTATTTATGCACGAGGGGAAATTTCGTGCCGAGTGTTCATTTATTTATGCACGAGGGGACATTCCGTGCTGAGTGATTGTGAGGTTATGCACGAGGGGATATTCCGTGCCGAGTGTTCATTTATTTATTCATGCACGAGGGGACATTCCGTGCCGAGTGTTTATTATTTATGCACGAGGGGAAATTTCGTGCCGAGTGTTCATTTATTTATGCACGAGGGGACATTCCGTGCTGAGTGATTGTGAGGTTATGCACGAGGGGATATTCCGTGCCGAGTGTTCATTTATTTATTCATGCACGAGGGGACATTCCGTGCCGAGTGATTGTGATGGTATGCACGAGGGCACATGCCGTGTACTGGTCTTTTCATTATATTTTCCGTGTTCTTGTTTGATATTTACTACATTGTTTAAGAGTTAATATTCCGTTGTTTAAACCCGGATATTCGCACTCATCTCTTACTACATTTATTGACAAGACATGTTTTGAGTACGGGCTGAGTTCCGACAAATTTACCTTGAGGAGATCATGATTACGAGATTTTACTAGAGAAGTATTATTGAAAAGTAATGGTTTTCGAAATGATTATATCTGAAGGCTTTCACATCGAAAATATACTTGAAAAGCACTAGTCTTGCATAAAATGATACTTGGAAGTCTTTATTTGGAAAGTATCTTTGGAAACTTTGTAAATTGAAAGAAAAATGTGTTTTAGGTAATCCTCACTAGTATATATACTTATATATATATATATATATATATATATATTTTGGAGTAAGTATGTTTTCAAAGGAAATCTTTCTACATTAAAATAATTCTATTTGCAAAGCTTTTCATATGATCTGTTGTTTAAGGGTTTCCACCATTTTATGGAATTTAATGGCTAAGGCTCGATGTGAATAAATAGATACAAAGTTGAGTTGTGGGGTTCTCTATTGCATTGTGGTTCCTTCTGGGTTGGCTTGTTTTGCTATCCCTCTTCCTGTGTATTTTATGTTGTTTCGTGGTTATTTTTCTGTAATTTTCTTCTATATTATATTGTCGTTGTTGTAAATTATCCCGTGATGTTCTTAGATATATGTGTTGTTCGGTTTTCTTCTATATTCATGTTAGTTATTTTTGTATACCAGTGGTGTCTTGACTAGTCCTCGTCACTACTCCACCGAGGTTAGTCTTGATACTTACTGGGCACCGCTGTGGTGTGCTCATGCTACTCTTCTGTGCATTTTTGTTGCACAGATCCAGGTATTGATTGTTAGTAACTGCGCGGATGATTTCTAAGGAGACTCAAGGTAACCTGTTGCTGCGTTCGCAGGCTTTGGAGTCACCTTCCTTGTATTATTATTCATACACTGTCGTATTTATTTCCAAAATAGTTGTATTTAGAAGTCGTAGGAGATTCGTAGAGCTTATGACTTGTATTACCGAGTTTTGGGAAAAATAATGTAAATTATGTCAAGACTTTTATATCGAGACTGTTGGTTTTCCTTTTATTATTGTTGTTATCCAGTAACTGTTAGGCTTACCTAGTCCCTAAGACTAGGTGCTATCACGATACCCAACAGAGGGGAATTTGGGTCATGACAAGTTGGTATCAGAGCTCTAGGTTCATAGGTGCTATGTGTCATAAGCGGGTTTAGTAGAGTTTTGCGGATCGGTACGGAGACGTCTGTACTTATCTTCGAGAGGCTAGCGAACTATTAGAACAATTTCACTTCCTTCACTTCTATCGTGCGAGTTCATTGATCTTGAAGTTTGAAATTTATAGTTCCATTCTCTCGCCCGATGGTGAGGACACGAACTGCGGTACCTGATGATGTTACCCGAAGCAAGTGTCGAAAGGGTCAGGGACAGAGTCCGACGAGGAGAACGTGCCGCAGTTAAGATGCATGTCAGAGCAGTTACGGAGGAGCCGCCAGCAGTTCTAGTTGAGGGAAATAGGTACTGGAGGTGCCTGTTGCTGCCCCGGATTTCAGGAGGCCTGGGCATAGTTTTTGAGTATAATTGGTACATTGACTCAAGCTGGGTTGATTTTAGTGCACCAGTTGCTTCAAAGATCAGGGGAGGAGTTCAGACTCCCACCTTCCACACTCCAGTGTAGTGAGATCATATTGGTCAGGTTTCAGTTGTCATGGCAGCACGACATGTGGTTTCAGTTCAGCCCGTGGTTAGGGCAGTAGCATCGGAGGAAGAATACCTTGGACTTGAGAGGTACAGGAAGTACCACCCTTCTATCATTCAGTGGATTGGCGGAAGATGGTGCCCAGGGTTTTCTGGGGAGTGTCACTATATTCTTCGTACCTCGGGTGTCGTGGAGACGAGCGGGATTGTTTTTGTCATGTCTTCGGTTCAGAGTAGTGGGTTGATCAGTGGTAACGGCATATGAGCTGGGGTAACCTGGCCGAGTTAGCTTCACTAGCATGGATTCAGTTTTCGGAGATGTTTGAGGGAGGTTGCACCTCAGTTCCTTGGAGATGTTCGGCGCGCGAAGTTTGAGCAGTTGCGTCAGGGTGCCATGTCACTATTGGAGTATGCCGTTAGATTCAGTGAGTGGGCCAGACATGCACCTCGTTTGGTTGCTTCAGTTAGGAGACGAGTACGTAGAGTCATTGAGGGATCCAGACATGATATTCGGTTCAACAGGACTCGAGAGCTAGAGTAGGATGCCTCGTTTCAGTAGGTAGTAGGGATCGCTTGCTGGTTAGGGAGCATGTGGGGCCGGGAGCGAGAGGTCAGACGAGATTAGAGAGAGAGAGTTTAGGGAGGCCAGGAGGTCTCGTAGACCGGAGTAATCTACTGGTCCTTATTATGACACCAAGGTGCGTCGTGGTAGAGAATTTTGGGTCAACCAGTTCAGTTTGCATTACCAGCTTCGCATGGGGGCTTTTCAGGTACTCATGGGTCTCAGAGGATCCGTATTGTGTGTTTTCCACAGCCACGTCACTAGAGAGGTTGTTTTCAACATGGAGATGTTAGCCCCATGGTGTGAGATTGTTCCAGGATTCAGGTAGGTGAGTTGTAGTAGAGTATTCAGGTGAGTAGATGGCGCCCAAGAGGGGGAGTCCTACCCGGTGAGGTGTTTCATATACTAGGCCGGAGGCCGTTGAGACGGGCATAATATCACTAGTATGTTTTGATGTGTCTTATAGGGGCACCAATTGTATTTCACCATAGTTCTGTTGATCGGAACGAGTTTCCCTTATTTGTTGCCTCATTCATGAGTGAGTTTAATGTCTTGCACTCTATTGTTGTGTCTACTTCGATTGGTAGATTTTATGAGTGGTAGCCCGTGTCTATCGTTGTTTTATTCATTCTTGGTAGTGGTGAAACTGAAAGTAAGTCCTTGTTATTCTTCGTGGTAAGCTTTATGTGATTTTCCTAAGTATTTGGTTTACGAGTTGTGATTTGGTACCCCATTGAGATGTGAGTTCATTTAGTGTTATGATTTTATCAGCTTAAATGAGTTAATGGAGAAATTTCTATTGGTATGATATATTTTCGGTATGTGATTCCGAGTTGAGGGTGAGGTCCTCGTGATATTTGTGATTCGATATGTTTGGACCGGGCTGAGTACCGCGGTGGAAATTTTATCAGGATGGTACCCTTACGATTTGTTCATGTGTTTTGCTTTTTCCTTGTTATATTGCTTTTGGTAAGTCAGGATTGGTAGAGAGTTGTGCCTATGAGCTTGTTTGATGGTTCCTTTATATGCTTCTATTTTCATAATCAGTCAATTTGTTATGTGCTTCTTTAGTTTAGTTTGCGGGATGTGTGCCCGGTGGTGTAGGTTATGGCTTGATGGTTCGGGTGTTTTATAATAAAGTCTTCGTGTTCATTGCATCAGTATCAGTATTATGGAGTTTGGAAACAGAGATCTTTCAGATGTGGGGCTAATTGCCAATGTTGAGAAGCTATGGTGATCAAAAAGTGTTATTTGAGCCTATGTGTGATGTGCCATGTTGTGTGGTCGTGCCTTATGGGTGTAGTCATGAGTTGATGCAGATGGATGAGGCTAATGCCGGGTATGGGTTTAGACTCAGATCTTTTGAGAAATGAGTAGAAGGTAATAAATTGAGGTATGAGGCTGATCGGTGGTGATGTGAAGGCCATATTGCAGTTGTGATTGTTTTGTCAGGCTTATGTGGGTTTGGGTGACGTGGGATCACCCGCAAGTATGTGTTAGAAGTGCAAAATTAGTTATTGGATGAGTTCAAGGTGAATCTTGGCACATTCGAGGATGAACGTTTGTTTAAGAAGGGGAGAATGTGACGACCTGATCGGTCGTTTCGGGAATTTAAGCTCCGTTCGGTGGCGTAAGGTCTTGAAAAACTTCACATTGTGTATATCGACCTGTGTGCGTGGTTAGATTCAGTTACCAGCTAATCCGGAGTCGAATTGGGAGAAACATTTCAGTTTTAGAAGCTTAAGTGATGAAAGTTGACCGAAGGTTTGACTTTTGTGTAAACGACCTCAGAATGAGTTTTGGTTAATGTCAACAGCTTTATATGATGATTTTGGACTTAGGCGTGCGTCCGGAATTGGTTTTGGAGGTCTGTAGGGTGATTTGAGGTAATTTGGCGAAAGTTAGATTTTCGGCGATTTTGGCCGACAGGTGAAATTTTTATATCGGGCTCGGAATGGAATTTCGAGAGTGGATGTAGGTCCGTTGTGTCATTTGGGACTTGTCTGCAAAATTTCATGTCGTTCCGGGTTTATTTGATAGGTTTCGACGCGAGTCTTGATATTAGAAGTTGTGAAAATTCCTAAGTTTGATTTTTGGTTTGATTCATCGTTTTAGTGTTATTTTATATGTTTTGAAACCTCGAGCGAGTCCGTGTTAGGTTATATGACTTGTATGTGTGGTTGGACGGGGTCCTGTGGGCCTCGGGTGTGTTTCGGATGGGTGCCGGGTCCTTTTTCCTTAGTTTTGAACTGCTGAAAACCTGTTCTGGTTTGCTTCTATGCGATCACATAGAGTAACTTGACCTGCCCAGTTGTTTCCTTGTATGCGATCGCACCATTTTCTCTGCGATCGCAGAAGCCCCTCATTTCCTCCTCCGCGATCGCATGATCTAGTCCTCGTTCGCATAGGCCTCAGTGTTTTGGGCAACAGATAAATTCCTTCTCTGCGATCGCCTTCTCCTTTCCGCGATCGCATAGTGGAAGATGGGACACTAACATTTTTTTCCTCTCTGCGATCGCATTAGCTTCCCTGCGATCGCATAACACTCATTTGGACAACAACAGTTTCTTCTATGCGATCGCACCCCTGTGTTCGCGATCGCAGTGCACAATTAACTGGGCAGACAATTTATAACTCCAAAAAATCGGGGTTTCACCATTTTTAACACATTTTGATTCTAGATCTCGGTTTTGGGCGATTCTTCGAAGGTTTTTCACTCAATTCGAATGGGTAAGTGTTCTTTAACTAGAATTGATTATATTTCACGAATTAGTTCTTGTTTTTATCATTTAATTTGTGTTTTTGGTTGCGGGAATTGTGGGTTTTGAAAGAAAATTTCTAAAATTAAAATTTATGATTTGAATGAGAAAATGACATCAGAATTTGATAAATTTTGTATGGGTGAACTCATATCGGAATGGGTAATAGGATTTTGTAAAATTTGTCGGGTTCTGAGGTGCGGGCCCGGGGGTCGACTTGTGGATCAATTTTTATAAATTAGTAAAGATTGAACTTCATTATTCAGAATCATTCCTTATACGTGTTATATGCATTTTGAAGTTGTTCTAGTTGGTTTTGGAGCCGTTCGGAGGTCTTTCCGCCCGAGAAGTCTACTTTTGAGTATTCTGGTTGTCGTCTTTGAGGTAAGTATCTTGCCTAACCTTGTGTGGGGGAACTCCCCCTTAGGGTTGAGTCTTCTTTGTTGACTGTAGTCCGTGTATGCGAGGTGACGAGTGTGTACTCGAACTTGTTTGCTAATAGATCGACCTTTTAGGATTCGTAGGTCCTTATGTTACCTGTGTATGAGTTGTAATTGTTATAATTGAATCCTTGGTTGTTTACTTCATCCTTTCCTGCTTAAATTAGAATTACTTGCTTTTGGATTCCTTCGTTGGCTATTTTATCTTAATTGACTTAACTGAATATTTTACTGCTCTCACCTTCATGCTATATTTGCTTTCTAAAGCTGCTCAATTGACTATATTAGTGTTATCTAGCTTTATAGTTGTTTAGTCGTAGTTAGAATAGTCGTTCGTTAGAGTCAAGCATGCCCGTGAGTCTTACATTGTGATTTATATGACTTTTTCTCTTATGTGCTACTTGGGTCTAATTGATAAATAATTATGTTGCCGATGTTTTCTTGATGTTGCCTATTTCTGGGCCTTCGTTTGAGCTGAGTTTTATTCCGTAAAGTTAATTTCTTATGCAAGATTGGTTATAACTGTTTTCCCCTTGCCGGGATGGTATTGTTTATTTTCATTGTTGACTCCCTTTCCGGGATGGTGTGTTTTCTATTATTTCTTTGCTGTTATGATATTGTTTGCATTGTTGATTCCCTTGCTGGGACATTATGATTTATGGTTCCTATAGTTGATGTGTTTCGTCGATTTGTTGTGTATTTACTCATTCATACACAAGGGGACATTTCGTGCCGAGTGTTTATTTATTTATTTATGCACGAGGGGACATTCCGTGCCGAGTGTTTATTTATTTATGCACGAGGTGACATTCCGTGCCGAGTGTTTATTTATTTATTTATGCACGAGGGGACATTCCGTGCCGAGTGTTTATTTATTTATGCACGAGGTGACATTCCGTGCCGAGTGTTTATTTATTTATTTATGCACGATGGGACATTCTGTGCCGAGTGTTTATTATTTATGCACGATGGGACATTCCGTGCCGAGTGTTTATTATTTATCCATGAGGGGGCATTCCGTGACGAGTGTTTATTATTTATGCACGAGGGGATATTCCGTGCCAAGTGTTCATTTATTTATGCACGAGGGGATATTCTGTGCTGAGTGATTGTGAGGTTATGCACGAGGGGACATTCCGTGTCGAGTGTTCATTTATTTATTTATGCATGAGGGGACATTCCGTGCCGAGTGATTGTGAGGGTATGCACGAGGGGACATGCCGTGTATTGGTCTTTGCATTATATTTTCCGTGTTCTTGTTTGATATTTACTATATTTGTTTAAGAGTTAATATTCCGTTGTTTAAACCCGGATATTCGCACTGATCTCTTCCTACATTTATTGACAAGACAAGTGTTGAGTACGGACTGAGTTCCGACAGATTTACCTTGAGGAGATCATGATTACGAGATTTTACTGGAGAAGTATTATTGAAAAGTAATGGTTTTCGAAATGATTATATCTGAAGTCTTTTACATCGAAAATATATTTGAAAAGCGCTAGTCTTGCATAAAATGATACTTGGAAGTCTTTATTTGGAAAGTA